>JAJPUD010000090.1:912662-993136 GCA_023553655.1 Myrmecobius fasciatus
TTATTCTTGGCTGTAATCCAAGTTCTTTTGCCTTTCGGAATATCTGGTTCCAGGCCCTTCGATCCTTCAGTGTGGAAGCTGACAGATCCTGTGTAATTCTAATGACAGTTCCTCGGTATTTGAACTGTTTCTTTCTAGCTGCTTGCAATATCTTTTCCTTGGTGCGATAGTCCTGAAATTTGGCCACGATATTCCTTGGGGTTTTAATTTTGGGGTCTCTTTCTGGAGGTGATCGGTGAATTCTTTCAATGCCAATTTTGCCTTCTGATTCTAAAACATCAGGGCAATTCTCTTTCATGATTTCCTGGAAGATAGCATCCAGGTTCTTTTTTTCATCGTGGCTTTCAGGGAGTCCGATAATCCTTAAATTGTCTCTCCTGGATCTGTTTTCCAAGTCAGTTGTTTTTCCTAGGAGATATTTCATATTTTCTTCTATTTTTTCATGTTTTTGTTTTTGTTTAACTGATTCTTGAAGTCTTATTGAGTCATTTACTTCTATTTGTTCAATTTTAATTTTTAAAGTATTATTTCCTTCAGTTATCTTTTGTAGCTCCTTTTGTAGCTGGCCAATTGAATTTCTTGATTCAATGCATTCTTTTTCCATTTTGCCAGTTTTATTTTTCAGTGAATTGTTGTCTTTTTCCAATTCACCAATTTTGTTTTTCAGTGAATTGTTGTCTTTTTCCAATTCACCAATTTTGATTTCCAATTCACCAATTTTGTTTTTCAGTGAACTGTTTTCTTTTTCCAATTCACCAGTCCTATTTTCCAGTTTTTGATATTTCTGTTGCCCTGATCTCAATTTATTTCCCCATTCTTCTTCTAGCTCTCTTTTGAGATTCTTAATGCAATCATCCAGGTAAGCCTTCTGAAAGGGAGACCAACTTAAGTCTGCCTTTGTGGCTTCATCTGGGATTGTTTTCATAATGTCAGGATCTGGGGACTGTTCTATTTTTTCTCCACAAAAGCTTTCTATGGTGAGAGCTCTCTTCTGCTTCTTGCTCATGATTTAAAGTTGGGATATTGGTCAAAACCAGAGAAAACTGCAACAATTTGTATTTGCCCTGGGGCAGTTTGCCGAGTTGACTTCCGGTCTGAGGCTGGTCGGGCTAGATTCGCACTAGGACCACGTTTTCAGCTGCTCTCGATCCACCCTTTTCCAAAGGCAGATCTGCCAAAGCACCTGCCCGCAAGCAGAGCAAAGTGGCCCAGGCGTCTCCCAGGGGCTTCCTGGGTGCCCAAAATCCGCCCCTCTATCGCAGCCCTGACTTCCGCCCCGGCTGGAGTCTGACTGTGACCAGCGGCCGATTTCCCCTGAGGCTAACCTTCTCCGGAGTTCTTTCACGGTAGATCTTGGATAGAAGTGCGTTGTAGTCCAAATGCTTGGCGGTGCTCTCACTTAGAAACCAGTTGGAAGACTTACTTTGTCTGGGTTTGAGGGAATGTCCCAGGAGTTCACAGAGAAAGCTGTCCGCAGTGCTCCATCTTGGCTCTGCCCCTCCTCATTCTTCATTTTTGAGGAAGACTGATGACATCATAGGATAATCCTGACTTGTTCATTGATTGGATTTAAGTGAGGCAGAGTTGAACAAAATTGTCAATATCACTATCTCTTCCTGATTCATCAAAGTCCAGTGACAGAACAAAACTCTGGATAACTGGTGATGTCCTGCAATGCAGTGGATGACCTTGGCATCTTCAATGTTTTACCAAGCTCTAAGCACTCTACAGAACCCACTTCAGTTGCTTTTGTGGCCACTGAAACAAATTGTCCTCATCTGCCCATTCCACTGAAGGCTGCTTCATGTACCCCGAACACACTGACAGATTTGAGGACTGTCACTTATCCTTTAATCTGGTTTAGCTTGTCTGTCAAGTTTATTCACTGGGATGTGGCTATTACATATACTGCAGCTTCTTGAAATCACAGGTGAGAGTTGAGTGCAAAGTAGCAACAAAGGTGGGTGAACAAACCTAAAAAGGACTCAGGAAACAAGCTGTGCTAGTCCTCCCTGAGCATCACATCAGAAAGATAGACTGGAATCAGGCTACAAGGAATTTTAAATATCAAGCAAAGCAATTTATATTTCCTACTAGAAGCATATAGTTCTTGAATAAGGGTATTAGCCTATGTAATGAAACACCAATCAAAGTATATTATAGACAAATTAAGAATGTCAATGGCTAAAACTGTAAGAAACTCACATTCCAGTGAACTCCTGGCTCCTATTTAACACATAGTTTATGATGAATTACTGTTAAATATACTCATCGGTGAGAAAAATTTAATTGGACTAAAACTTCTCAATGAATTTGGGAATCATGTTTTATTAATTAATATTGCAAACAACACAAACAGCACCCTGTACAAATAAACTTCTAAAATGAATCTTAGAGATTGTTGTGGTTACTTTTCTTACTTTACTTATTCCCACCACATTTTCCATGTTGGTACTCATGAAAAGGTTCTCAGCCTTCGACCTGTATCTGATCATAATAAGAGGAACTCCCCCTTCAGACTCCCAATCCATACTTACCCCTTCATACTTGAACAGTCAGAGCTATACTTTAAGAAGATTATTTTGGCAGATATGTGGAAAATAGATTGGAGAGGGGAGAAACTTAAAGCAAGAAGATCATTTAGGATGCTCTTGTTATAGTCCAGGCAAGAGATAATGGGAGCTTTAAAAAGAGAGGAAGCTATGTAAATGGAGCATCATGTATGGTTGCAAGAGATATTGCAGAAATAGGATTGATTAGTTGGCAGCTGATTGGATAAGATAAATGAAAGAGTAAAAAGTCAAGAATGACTTGGAGGTAGCAAATCTTAACTTTGGGGATTGCTACCATTACTAGTAGCTGATCTCTTTTACTCATTAACCATTTATCATGTGTTGAGAAAGCCTGGATAGAGTGTTGGTCTTGAAGTCAGGAAATTAAAATTTGGTCTCCAATACATATGAAGATATGATCCTGAGAAAAGTCACTTTAACCTATTAATACCCCTAGGCAACTAATAGTATACATTTAAGAGAAGGAATCAACTTCATTGATAAAGAGAGTGCTTTGTTGAGAGATCCCTAAACTGATGAAATCACATGTCTTATCTTTTGCCCTTCCCCTTTCCCATTCCCAGCTATCACCAAATGGTTTAGCCTTGACTCTACAAATACAGCTTGGCTTTGATTCATAGTGGATAAAGAGTTGATTTTGGAAAAACAACTGTGGATTCAGGCCCTCACTTTGACATAATACTGGACATAAAAATGAAAAAAATTACTTAACCTCCTCAATAAGCCCAGGTAACTTTTTAAAAGTAAACTATAAACAAGTTGACAAACTAGACTTGCTTCTCTGGAGTAAAATTTCTTTTTGAAACTCTGAGAAGTTTTTTTTTTTTTAATTTAATTTAATTTTTTTTAAATACACAAGAAAAATCAGAACAAAAGGGAAACATCACGAAAGAAAAAAAAAACATAAAAAAGAAGTGAACATAGCATGTACTGATTTACATTCAATCTCCATAGTTCTTTTTCTGGATGCAGATGATGTTTTCTATGAAAAGTTCATTGGGATTGTCTTGGATCA
This sequence comes from Myrmecobius fasciatus, assembly GCA_023553655.1. Lineage (NCBI taxonomy): Eukaryota > Metazoa > Chordata > Mammalia > Dasyuromorphia > Myrmecobiidae > Myrmecobius > Myrmecobius fasciatus. The sequence continues at coordinate 916,251 of JAJPUD010000090.1, forward strand.
CTTAACCACTAAGAAGAACTAAGTCTTTCATAGTTGATCATGCCACAGTCTTGCTGTTATTATGTACAATATATTTCTGGTTCTGCATCAGTTCATGTAAATCTTTTCAGACCTTTCTAAAATCAATTTGTTTATCATTTTTTATAAAACAATAATATTCTATTACCTCCATATACCACAACTTATTTAGCCATTCCCCAATTGTTGGACAACCACTCATTTTCCAATTCTTTGCTACCATAAAAAGTGTTGCTACAAATACTTTTGCACATGTGGGTCCTTTTCCATCCTTTATGATTTCCTTGAGATACAGATCCAATAGTAACACTGCTAGGTATAAGGGTATACATAGTTTTATAGCCCTTTGGGCAGAGCTCCAAATTGCTCTCTGGAGTGGTTGGATCATTTCACAACTCCACCAAAAATGCATTAATGTCCCAGTCTTCCCACAGCCCCTCCAACATTTATTCATTTTCTTAGCCAATCTGAGAAAGATGAGGCAGTACCTCAGAGTTATTTTCATTTGCATTTCTCTAATCATTTATGATTTAGAACATTTTTTCACATGATTACAGATGGATTTCATTTCATCATCTAAAAATTGTCTGTTCATACTTTTTGACCATTTATCAGTTGAGGAATGACTTGTATTCCTATAAATTCAACAGTTCTTTATATATTTTAGAAATAAAACCTTTATCAGAAATATTGGCTGTAAAAAAATTCCCTCCCCCCTCCTTTGTACTTCCCTTTTGATCTTGTTTCTGTTGGTTTTGCTTGTGCAAAATTTTTTTAAAGTTGTCCATTTTGCCTTTCATAATGTTCTCTAGTTCTTCTTTGGTTGTAAATTCCTCCCTTCTTGGGAAGCAATAAACTGGGGAAAAAATTTACATTCAGAGCTTCTGATAAATGCCTCCTTTCTAAAATATTTAGAGAACTGACTCAAATTTTTAAGAATTCAAGCCATAATTCAATTGATAAATGGTCAAAGGATATGAACAAACAATTTTCAGATGAAGAAACTGAAATCATTTCTAGTCATGTGAAAAGGTGCTCCAAATCACTATTGAAGAGAGAAATGCAAATTAAGACAACTCTGAGGGGATATGGGAAAAGTTGGACACTAATACATCATTGCTAGAGTTGTGAACCGATTCAACCATTCAGGAAAGCAATTTGGAACTATGCCCAAAGGGCTGTTAAACTGTGCATACCCTTTGATCCAGTAGTGTTTCTATAGGACGTGTCCCAAAAAGATCATAAAGGAGGGAAAGGGACCCACATGTACAAAAATGTTTGTGGCAGCCCTTTTCATAGTGGCAAGAAACTGGAAACTGAGTGGATGCCCATCAGTTAGAGAATGGCTGTATAAACTATGGTATATGAATGTTATGGAATATTATTGTTCTGTAAGAAATGATCAGCAGGATGATTTCAGAGAGGCCTGGAGAAACTTATATGAACTGATACTTAATGAAGTGAGTAGAATCAGGAGATCATTATACATGGCAACAGCAAGATTATAAGATGATCAATTCTGATGGACATGAATTTTTTCAACAATGAGATGATTCAGGCCAATTCCAATAATCTTGTGATGAGGAGAGTTATCTGTACTCAGAGAGAGGACTGTGAGAACTGAGTGTGGATCACAACATACTATTTTCACTCTTTTTTATTGTTGTTTGCTAGTATTTTGTTTTCTTTTTCATTTTTTCCTTTTTGATCTGATTTTTCTTGTACAGCATAAAAGCTGTGGAAATATGTATAGAAGAATTGCACATGTTTAACATATATTGGATTGCTTGCTCTCTAGGGAAGGAAATGGTGGGAAGGGAGGGAAAAAATTTGTAACACAAGGTTTTCCAAGGGTGAATGCTGAAGATTATGTATATATATGTTTTGAAAATAAAAGGCTTTAATAAAAAAAGTCCCCCCTTTCCCAAAGATCTAATAGGTAAATTATCCCTTGCTCTCCTAATTTGCTTTGGATATGACCCTTTATGAACAAATCATGTACCCATTTTGACCTTATTATGGTTTGGGGTATGGAGTAAATTTTCATATTAGGACTTCTCTACATTGACATTATAGACAGGAACTTGCACTTCCCTACACTCCCACCCCCACCCCAAAATGTTAAAAGCACTTTAAGCTTTAAGAGAGATATATAGGTAAAGAACTGTGAAGGAGTTTATCATCTAGGAGGGGAATCAAAACATATAAATAACTATTTGTTGTTCCATCTGGTCCATTGTGACCCCATTTGGGGTTTTCTTGATAGACACGCTGGAGTAATTTGTCATTTCCTTCTCCAATTCATTTTACAGATGAAGAACTGAGGCAAACAGGGTAAAGTGACTTCCCCAGGGCCACATAACTAGTAAGGGGCCAAGACTGGATTTGAAATCACCAGAATGAGTCTTCCTGACTAAACCTGGCATACTACCCATTGCCATACTAGCTCCCTATAAATAACTATAGTACTTGAATCCTTCCTAAAGTTCTGCTGGCACATGATAATGTTCTGTTCTGTTCTGTTCTGTTTTTCTTTTCTGTATTTTTTTCTATTCTTTTTTTTTGCTTATTTTATATTTAGTGCAATAAATAATTTTTTAAAAAGAAAAATAACTATATCACAGTGATAAATTGTAGTGTAGAACTATGATAAAAACATGAGATCCAAATAGAATTCTTCATGAGGTAAGACAAGGGCAAAATAACATCTCCTTCAAGGGTGGAGCAGAGTCATGGTGAAAGTGTCATGCAGGAGGTGGTATTCAAGATATACCTTTTAGTAATAAAGCTGGCACCTAGATTGTGGAGAGTGGGGAAGAAAGAAGGCATTCCTGAGCAAAGCAAATAAACTAAAGTTAGGGATGTATCCTTTAACCACAGCTAAATTCACATAGGGATGAACTTATGACTTCCTTAGCACTGCTTTAAAGAGTTAAACAGAAATTCCAGAATTTCCATCTATTTTTTGTCATTTCTCCAAGGGTCATAAAGACCATATTCTCATAGGAAGGACTAGGATTTTTAGTCAATCTTTCTATTTCAAATGAGATTTTGTAACATCTTAGGATCATATATAAAGAGATCATTGGGTCTTAGAATTCAAAATTGGAAGAAGCCTGATCACAAAGAAGTGGGAAAAAGAAAAAAAAGAGAACATAATTTTCTCAGGCAACAGAGAAAATCCCAAATTTTTAAATAGATAGAAGCTCTGGAATTTTTATAGAGAACTTTTTACACACCTATTAAAAAGATATGGGAGTTCTATTTGTTTTAGCAGACATGCCACCTACATTTTACTTTATTGGAGAAAAAAGATAATGGGTGATTGGTACTGTAGGGGAAAGGGATTAACTGCTAGATTAATTGGGTTAGGGGAAGAAAGGGAAGGATAAGATTGTACCAGTTCCCACAGCATACCACTCAGGGCTTCTATTTTTATATTTTCAACCATGTATTCGAGTTCTTCTAGCTCCATGGTGGTATGTCCATGGTGTGACCCATTTTTGGGGGGAGGCAAGCATAGGGTTTACCATCTTTCTGGACAGTTCTGTACAAATATTTGCATAGATATGGTTACAATAAGTTAAGCCTATTTTTTCTCTGGATACAATTTTATCCTAAGTCTTTCATAAAATCACCACAGGTACCCCCCCCAAAAAAAAGGTAATACAAGGTTAAAACCAGCCTTGATAAAGAACAAAATTGATTATTTACTGCTCTTTTTTCTGTAGCTAACAAAAAAAGCTATTTTAATATTCACACCTGAATTTTGTTGGAGGAGGAATCAGTGGTGAAGACTTGCCTAAAAATCAAGTGGTATCAGTTGCTTTTAATTAAAAATATGTCAAGACATCTGGGCCTGTCTTTCCCGTACAGACCCTTTAATTCCTCTCATCCTCACCCCCATCTCCAAATCAAGCAAAATAACCAAAAGTTCCAAATACATACTTATTTTTCCCACTATTTAGATAACAAACTAAATAGGAGCAGAGCTTTTAAATAAATGAGGTCTAATATTTAATAGTTTTTTCTACTTAAGATTTTTCACAAGCTACTTTCCCTATTAAGATAGCAGATTAGAGGTTTTTTTAGAAACATTCTATCATAAATTCAAGAAATGTACAGGTTTTCTGTCTGCTTTTCTTCTCTATTTGCTTTTTTAAAAAAATCTTCTTAAAATTAGATTTATTTTTCCTTTTATGTATATAGTAGCTCTAGAAGATCAAAAGTTATAGCCTGTTTGGAAATGGTCCAGGACATGAGCCAAAACACTTCAGATAGTACCTCCCAAATGGGCAGGAATCTTTCTTCTTTGTGGGTATTTTGTCAGCAGACAGGAGGATCTCTCCAAAGTAGATCATCAACCACAATTCCTATGGGAAAACAAGGGATAGGATGTAAATTTCTCATTTTCGTGATAACATGCAGAGCCTATCAAGCCATAGTTGGGGAATAAATATAATTCACTCTTTTCCCCCTCACCTGATAAACACCTGTGTCATTTCTTTTAAAATCCATTTTCTATATTATCTGAAGGTCTTTCATGAATCAATTACTTTTTAATAGCTGTAGAATTGTGGTGACCCAATTACTGATTTGAGTCCCACAAAATAATATTTTAATTGTTTAAATTCCTTTAAAGAGTAATAAGCAGAGATTTATTTTTTTATGCCAGTCTACTTAAAAATTATCTTACTTGGGTAAAATTTAGGTTATTCTTATTGTTGTTGTTACAAAAAACAATAATTGATAGGTTTTCTATAATCTTAAGTATTTCTAGTTCAACAAAATTTTAGAGGTTAAAGCCACAGCAATAAGAACTTTTGCATTTGGAAATGGTAATCCCATAGCAGAATAAAGTGGAAACTAAACTACTTGGAAACAAGAGACTTGGTTTTCAGTGCCAATTCTGAGACTTACCCAGATGTGACCTTAGCTTTTCAGAGGCTAAGTTTTTTAATGTAGAAAATGGGGATATAATACTCGTTCTGCATAAAGAAACCATCTAATTACCTTTTGATTACTGTGTGAATACAGGAAATCTAATAGTTCAGAGGATTATTGATGACCATATTTATATAACAAATTATTAAATTGGAAGTGCCTCAGTTTGGCTCTCCTTAGTGTTTTTGTTTATTTTATTTTGGCTTTAACTATTTGTTTATTTGCATGTGCTGAGGCTAGGGATAGCTAGTTGGTATTGGAGTAGATGAAGCCTTAGGCTTGGAATCAGGAAGAATTATCAGGATCCTGAGTTCAAATTTGATTTCACACACTCACTAGCTGTGTGACCCTGGGTAAGTCACTTGTTTTGTCACCTGTTTGCCTCAATTTCTTCATCTGTAAAATGAACTAAAGAATGAAATGGCAAACCATTCCAAAGTCATTGCCAATAAAACTCCAAATGGGTCATGAAGATTTGGATATGACTGAAAAATGACTGAGCAACACCAAAATAGTTGAGGAAACAGGTTGAAAATGCATGACTTACTCTGGGTTGAGGTTGATAACTAAGGAGGATAGGATTTTTCCTGACTCCAAATCTAGCCTATTACCCCTTGTGCCATCTAGTTAGTAGTCATCTTTGTTCAGTCACTTGCCTCTTTGTGTCCTCAGTTTCCACAAGCATAAAATTACTGGATAATCCTCAAAGTCCCTTCTAGTTCTAAAAAGTTTATAATTCTTTAAAAAAAAATTTTAATGGCTCAACCTCATAAACTAACAGAAACAAAAACTGAAAGGGAAGAAATGTTGAGAAAAAGAAGATAAAAACATTTAATATCAATATTAAGAAATATTGAATAGAAACACTCTGCAAAAATGTAGTATATTTCATGATTTGAAAAGCAATTTGTTTTCTGATTTTGATCCAGCTGTTTTGTAGATCTATCTTCAGTCTCACACAAATATATATATATATATATACACATATATATATATATTAACACTTACACCAAATCTGTTAAACACAACACACAATTTTCTTTATCTCATGCTTCTTCATGTTTGCAGGATTTAGCTCACTGAATGAATCAGTGAAAAGAGAAGTGAATGATAAGTTCATTTGCACTGCTTTTGAATGTGTGTATGATTTCTTTTGTAAAACTTAACATACAATATTGATGATTGGTAATATTGGTAAAATAAACTTAACAAATTTTGACCATCTTGAGTAGGAAAGGTTCTATTATTATCTTCATTTTATAGATGAGGAAACTGAGGCAGGCAACAGTTCAGTGCATTGCCAAGAACCACACAGATGGCAAATATTCTGAAGCCAAATTTGAACTTGGGTCTTTCTGACACCAATGTTTTACCTAATGTGACATAATATGCCCAGAAACTGTCCCTAACAAGATATTTATCATAATGGAATAATTATAGTTATATCTCACATTTATATAAGTATCTTTATATTCATTTTATGGAAAAAAAACTAAGGGTCTAAGATGTTAGCTGACTAATCTTGTATTAGAGAAATAGATACTAGTATGAGTGGCAGAATTTGATTGCAGATTTATCAGATTTTAAGACCTGGAATTTTTTTACTCTACCATGGAGTTTCTCCAGGCAATGATTGTCTAGGAATATGGTTTGTGAAAAGATAGGAAGAAGTGGTAACAGGACAGGTACAGCAATCCCTAAAGTTGAGTAATATGATGTCTAGTTATGTACAGCTGAATGTTGAATATACAGGTCTATTTCCCTTTATTTAATAGATACTTTCCTAAAAATGTCTGCAATTGAGTTGTGGGGTAAATCAATTCACCTTCTAAAAACATTATGGCAGGCAGAAGGGGAAATTATTTAAAGGGTTCCTTTAGTGAGTATTTTATACTTTAAGGAATCTTTTTGGATTCAATTCAATAATCATTTATTAAATACTAGAAAGACCAGGTGTATCTTTTGAAATATTCCTAAATGCCCATTTTCTGTTAATAGTTAGGATCTCTTTTTCTGTGTCTGTGTCTGTCTCTATTTCTGTTTTACTATCTTTGAATATTTGTCTTTCTATAATTCTCTGTCTCTCACTCTCTGTCTCTCTGTATCTCTATGTTTCTGTTTTTCTCTCTTTCCCTTTTTCTGTCTGTCTCTGTGTTTGAGTCTCTCTCTCTCTCTCTCTCTCTCTCTCTCTCTCTCTCTCTCTCTCTGTGTGTGTGTGTGTGTGTGTGTGTGTGTGTGTGTGTCACATAACTAGTAATTTAATTTAAATTTAAATTTGGGTCTTTTTGATTCTTAGCCCAATGTTCTATACACTGTTTTACCTTGTTATTATAGAAGCATAGAGGAATCTTTTTAAATATCATAATAAAGTGTCTTTCTAAAACTAAAAGTCAACATCATATTCGAAACTTAAAAAAAAACAAGAATAAAGAAATGGCAATGATTTTAACCATTACTATTTGATAACAATTCAGAAATACTTCAAAAAATTAAAAAAATACAAGAATAAAGAAATGACAATGATTTTAAACATTACTATTTAATATAATTCTGGGACTTCTAGCAATAACAACAAGATAAGAGAAAGAAATTAAAGGCTTAAAGACAAGTAAACAGGAGATAGAACCAGTTCTATTTAGGTATGGCATTATGAGTTACTTAGGAAATCCTAAGTAATCAGCAAAGATAGTAATTGAAATAATAGCTTCAGCAAAGTTTCAAATTACAAAATAAACCCTTAAAATCAGCATAGTATTTCTACATAAAAAAACACAAGAAATAAAGGAAGAAAAGAAGAAAGGAAGGAAGAAACTTAAATGGCTACAGGAACATACAATTCTCCTGCTCAGGTCATACAATTGTAATAAAAATGAAAATGTTACCAAGCAATTATCAAAGGGATACTTTATAAACTTAGTAGAATAATAACAAAATCCATTTGGAAAAATAAAAGCTCTAGAATATCAAGGGAAATGATGAAAAAATGAGGTAGGGCCCAAAGGGGCATAGCACTTCCAGGCCTCAAGCTATATTGTAAAGCAGCAGTCATCAAAAGCATTTAGTATTGGTTATAAAATTGAGAAGTAGATTAATGGAACAGATTAGGCAAGGAAGAATCAGAAAAAAAATGGAATTTGATAACCCAGTATTTGATAAAGAAAATATAATTTACCAAGGAAAAGAAAACCTTATTTGATTAAACAAAACAAAACAAAACACTACTGGGAAAAGAGGCAAGCAACTTGATAAAAATTAGATCTAGACCCACTTTATGCCATATTCAACAATACATTGTAAATGAATATGCCATTGTAACATTAAAGATCATACCATAAAACTTAGAAGAGAAGCAGGTCACATATCTTACTATAATAGATAGAAAATATATTCTTAATTAAGCCAGAGATAGAGGCTTTTACAAAAGACAAAACAGATAACAAATTATATGAAACTGAAAATCTTCCACAAAAGAGAAATTAATATAGCTAGGATAAGAAGTGTGTCCAATGGAGAATAAAAAAAAATCTTTATATTTAAGTTCTCTATTATTAAAGTAAGTTATCTAAGATATATAAATGATTAACCTACATATGTATGTAGTATATGCATGTGTGTATACATATAAATAAGCATACACAGATAAATATCACATGAAATTTTTCTTGATTTTTCCCCCCTCTTCTTTTTTTTTTCTTTTCCTATTTTATTCCCCCAAATAACTCTTTGTTATATGGAATGGGTCTCTCAAGGAGGAGGGAAAACATAGAAATATATTAAAAAATTAATAAAACTAATTTTAAAATAAAATCAACAGCCCCATTAATATAATTACATTTCCCCTGAAATACAAAACAATAGCTCATGTTGGTGGTGTTCCCATTTTGTTGGGTTATGGTATTTTTCATAGGAATATGATCAAACACCAAGCATCCAATGCCTTTCTATTTCCTCATCAAGTTGTCTTCTCCTAGTCTGACAATCCTTCCCCTTCCCTATCCCCCAGAAGCTGGTAAGATGCTATGTGAAAGCTAACCATCAACTAATACAATAAATCAAGATGGAGCCTTGAGAACAGGCTATGTTAAAGCCCAGAAGCACACTAATAATATAGCTATTACCTGAATTACAGGAAATAGACTCAAGTATCATAGTAGAAACCAGAATTATCCAATTATTCTATGCTAGCAAATAGTAGAAGCTTTATTTTAAAGATTAGGACCATTTCTGAAAAGTTGTAACTATGGAAAATCTTATGGTACTTCTTGCTCCTTGGAGATGTAATTGGGTATTAATGAATTTTAAATGCAACTTTCAGTATCTATCTTTCCCTTAAATGTATTTACAATAAAAAGAATATTTTTACAATAAAATACAGAGTATTTACAATAAAAAATATTAATAGCTTCTAATTATGTTTAGGATATTGTAGTTCCCCTCATTAGAAATCTCTAGCCTATAATCATTAGGTTTTTGCTATGTGGGTCAATTAGCTAGATGTTCCTTACTTCTTGCCACCACCACAGATTCTTTTTTCAGGAAGGTATGGGATTATTCACTGTGGCCAAATAGAAGAATGGAGATTTGAAGTGAGAGGGCCTGAATTCAGGTTTATCTCACTGAGAGTGGAATACAGTTCAGATTAGGCTGTGTCCCAGCAAACCAGCAGCAGGCCTTGGTGGTCAATGAATTACAGTGGCAGCTCCCAGAGCTTTCAACCTACAAATAGCAGGGGATCAGAAAACTGATCAGAAGGAGATTACAGGGTACCCTTTGTTGATACTGGGTATAGGACTCTATTGCATTGCCTGTACATGGTTCCACGATGCAGTCCCAGAGTGAGAAGAAGCACCAGCAGGAGTGGGAATCCTGGTCACAGTTCCAGGGCAAACTAAAGTGCTTGTGGTCAATCATAAACCACAGGTCTAGAAAGTCAGACAGAGAAAGCAGGGACAACCTTGGAAGAAGTTGAACCTTACTCTCTTTTGAATTGGCTCAAAGAGGAAATAACATTCATTCTCAGTTGGGTTTAGTAGGAGGGGAAGGAAATTAGAGAAAGGGGAAGAGCTGATAGAAATAAAGTTGGATTGCAGGAGGCAGTGGTCAGAAGCAACATATTTTTGAGGAAGGACAGGGTAAAAGGGGAGAGAGATGTAGAGACAGTGATGGAGAAGGGTAAATGGAGGAGAGGGACAAAGGATGGAAGAAAACACACAGTAATAATAGCTATCAATGTGAATAGGATGAACTTATCCATAAAATGGAAGCAGATAGCAGAATGTATTAAAAGCCAATTCTTGCTTTACCATTTGCAAGCAGGGACACACAAAGAAGAAAACTAAGAGGCTAGGGCAGAAACTATTATGCTTCAACTGATGTAAAAAAAAAAAACAACAACAACAAAAAACAGGGGTAGCAATCATGATCTTAGACAAAGCAAAAGCAAAAATAGATCATTACCAAATGGCATAACATACAAAAATTCTTAAAGGAAAAGTTAAATGAATTACAGGAGGAAATAGACAATAAAACTATACTGCTAAGAAATTCCTATTTTCCCTTTTCAAAATTAGAAACATCTAACCAAAAAAAAAATAAAGGAGAAGAAAGTTAATTAGGAAAATAGAATTTTGGAAAAGTTAGATATGATAGACCTTTAGAAAAATTGGATGTGAATAGAAAGAAACATACCTTTTCCTCAGGGATATGGGGCATAAACATTTCACAATCAAATGCAGAAAAGGAGAAATATGAAATGCATAATGCAATAAAATTATATTCAATAAAACTGGAAGCAGAATAAAATTTGGTTGGAAATTAAACAATTTAATACTAAAGAATGAGTGGATCAAAGAACAAATCATAGAAACAATAATTTCATTAAAGAAAATGACAGCAATGAGACAACTTTCTAAAATTTATGGGATATAACCAAAGCAGTACATAGAAGAAAATGTATATTTTTAAATACTTACATCAACAAATCTGAAAAAAGACCTTGCAACTAAACAAGCAAACACAAACAAACAAACCTAGAAAAAGAAAAAGTCAAATATCCTTAGTTAAATACCAATTTGGAAATCTTGAAAATCAAAGGAGAGGTCAGTCAAATTAAAAGTAAGAACCATTGAACTAATAGATAAAATTAGGAGCTGGTTTTATGGGGAGGAGCCAATAAAATAGATAAACCATTAGTTAAATTGATTTAAAAATGGAGAAGAAAACCAAATCACTGGTATCAAAATTGAAAAAAAGGTGATTTTACCACCAATGAAGATAAAATTAAAGCAATTATTAGGTGTTATTTTGCTCAGTTACATGTCAAAAAATCAGAAAATCTAAGTGAATATAAATTGCCCAGTTTAACAGAAGAGGAAATAGAATACTTAAATAACCCTACCTTAGAAAAAGAAATTAAACAAACCATAAAAACCAGATAAAGTCACTAATGAATTCTACAATGTTTTTAAGTAATTAATTTCAATACTATATAAATTATTTGGAAAAACAGGTAAAGAAGGAATCTTATCAAATTTCTCTTACCGCACAAATACTGTGAATACAAATACTGCACAAATAGTGCACAAATACAATACAAATACTGTATTGATACCTAAACTGGGAAGAACCAAAATAGAGAAAAGAAAACTGAAGACAAATTTCCCTAATCTTCATGCAAATTTAAAAAATAAAATATTAGCAAGATTATACAATATATCACATATGGCCATGTAGTATTTATACCAGTAATAAAGAGTTGGTTCAATATAAATAGTCAAAAAAAACTAACAGCAAAATTGACCATATCAATAATAATAAACAATCAAAACCATATGATTATCTCAATAAATGATGAAAAAGAATCATTCCTATTTAAAAATACTAGAAGGCATAGGGAAAAATGGAGCTTTGCCTAAAATAATAGGCATTATTTATCTAAAGCCATATGCCAACATTACCTTTAATGGAGATAAACTAGAAACTTTCCCAATTAGATCAGGAGTGAAGCAGCAATGACCATTATTATGACCACTGTTTTCAATATTGTAATAAAAATGCTAGTTATATTAATAAAAGGAGAAAAATAAATAGAAGAAATTAGAATAGCCAAGGCAAAAATAAAATGATCATCCTTTGAAAATGATATGATGGTATACTTGGACAACCTCAAAGAATCAACTAAAAACTACTTGAAATAATAAACTACTTTAGCAAAGATGCAGGATATAAAATAAACCCACAAGCTACCAGAATTTCTATATATTACCAATGAAGTCCAGCAGTAAGAGAAAGAAAAAAGAAACTCCATTTAAAATAATTGTAGATAATATAAAATATTTCAGAGTCTAGCTGCCAAGACAATACTTCACACAAATAAAGTCAAATTTAGCCAATTGGATTAGATTAGATACACAATATCCAGTGATAAATGATTGAAGTAATCTAGTATCTGATCAAAGATTCAAATTTTGGAGATAACTCAATATTCGACAAAAACTGTTGAGGAAACTGGAAAGCAGTTTGGCAGAAACTAGGTGTAGAGCAATCTCACATTATATACTAAGAAAAGATTAAAAAAGAAAAGATTATTTAGACATAAATGATGACACCATAGGCAAATTAGAAGGGGATGAAATAGTTTGCCTGTCAGATCTTTGAAGAATGGAAGAATTTATGATGAAGAAAAAAAAGACAGAGAACGTTGCAAGATATAAAATGGATAATTGTGATGATATTGCATCATACAAAAAAATCAATGTAGTCAAGATTATAAAGAAAGCAGAAAACTGGAGGAAGATGTTTACAGCAAGTTTTCCTGATTAAGACCTCCTTTCTCAAATTTATAATATTGTGAGTCATTACCCAATTGACAATGTTAAAGGCAATGAACAGGCAGTTTTTAGTTGAAGAAATAAAAATTGTGCATAGTCCTATGAAAATAATGTTCTAAGTAATTATTGATTAGAAAAAAATACACATCAAAACAACTCTGAGGCACCACCTTATATTAGGATTGGCTAATATGATAGAAAAGGAAAATGACAATACTCCACTAAGAGAGCATTAGTATGACACTTTTCCCACATCCCTTTCACCATTTGTCATTTTCCATCAGTATTTTTGCCAAGAAAACTCAAATGCGGTCATGAAATGTTGGATATGACTAAACAATAACTGTATGCAGGTGGCCATTCTAGGTTGGGAATGATGGTGTTATGTGCTACTAAAAAATTACTCATGCTCTTAAGATTTTATAATAAAATAGTTTATTATACTTTTAGGGAGAAGCGTAGGACAAAATAAAAATTTCTGAGGACATCATTTAGGGAAGTTTTATCATTTAGTGTGTGTGCCCCAGCAACCTTCAGCTGCAAAATCCAACAAGCCATGAAGCTACAATAGTCTCCAAATCAGATTCTGCTAGAAATGCAAGTGATCATTTCCCACAATGTAGATTTCTAACGTTGACCATTGGGGGAGACAGTATAATCACCCAAGGTTGAGTCATCATAAAAAGAAACTGTTAATAGTATTACATGATGATCAATTCTGATGGACATGGCTCTCTGCAACAAAGAATTGTCTCAAACCAGTTCCAATTGTTCACTGAAGAAAACCATATACACCCAGAGAGAGGGAAAATGAAATATGGACCACAACGTAACATTTTCATGATCTCTATTGACATTTGCTTGCATTGTATTGCCTTTCTCTGATTCTTTTTTTTTTTTCCTTGTAGATAGGATTTTTCTTGCATAACTTCTCAAGTATTTCAACATTATTAACATGTAGTGGACTTCCTGCCATCTAGGGGAGGGGAGGGGTCTGGGGGTAAAATTTGTAATGGAAAGCTTTGTAAAGATCAATGTTGGGGAACTACCCATACATATGTTATACAAATAAAAAGCTTTAATAAAAATAAAAATAAATAAATAAATAAAAAAGAATTTCAAATCATAAAAAAAAGAAACTTAATGAAAAGAAAAGTGCTAATAACCAATTTAAAACATCCTCAAAACCACCAATAATTGGAGAATTGCAAATTAAACAGTTCTGAGGTATTACTGGAAGTCAGCATGGTTCAGTGGAAAGAAAGTTGATTTTTGAATCAATGGACCTGGGTCCACTTGGTTCTTATTAGAAATATGACCCTGAGCAAATCATCCAGTCTTTATGGGGCATTAGGTTCTCATTTGTAAAATTAGTCAATTGGTCCACATGATTTCTAAGATTCTTTCAATTATAAATCTATGATCCTATGACCTCACACCTATGAAATTGACAAAGTTGGTAATAGATGGAAAAATTCAATGTTGGCAGGAATTGAATTAAAAATTGGTCTGACCATTTTGGAAAACAATTTGGAATTGTCCAAAAACAGAAAATATTTACTACCTTTGATTTCTTTTATTAGGAAGTTATTGACAGCAGCAAAAGACCCATGTGTATGATGATATTCATAATAGCACTATTTGTAAGGGCAAAACAGAAAAAAATCCCATATCTAATGAATAGAAAATAACTTTTAAAACTATGCTATTGTTATAAGAATATCACTTTGGGAAAGGCTGTGTAGAAGTGAGAGAAAGTCAGCAAAGCAGAATCTAAAGAGAAAAATAAAAAAAAAATCAATTGTCAATGAAGTTCCATATTAAAAGATGATAAAATCATCCAAAAACTTAAGACCCTTCTGGATGCAGATGGCTCTCTCCATCACAAGTCTTTTGGAATTGGCCTAAATTACCACATTGTTGAAAAGAGCCAAGTCTATCACAGTTGATCACACGCTTCCTACTTTTAGCAAATTTTAATGACCACATAAAATACTTGGCCCTTGTCTACATATAGACTTATCCTTTGAGACAATATGAACAATGTAAGTTCTCTAAGAAAAATCAACACAAGTTAAGTGAACTAATTATAGCAAATCAGGAACTGCTTTCCAAATTTTGTGTAATCTGAATTCATATGGCGTGCATATTGATTGGCCTTTGCTTAACATTTGAAGATGAGGCACAGCAGTTGCTATTAATGTATCTTATGCTGAAGACATAACTTTGATTTACCACATCAGTTAATGAAGTCTCCAAATAGTCAGGAAAAATGATGACTGACTGAGCCAACTTGGACTTATGATCTGTGTTACTTGATAAGCATCAACATTCTGGAAAATAATCAGGGAACTTGTTAATGACATGTTGGCAAAAATGTATGAAAATTCCTAGCTTATGCCATTCTTTAATGGTTTAGGCTTTGATTCATCCAAATGATGCTAGCTAATATTTAATTCTCTCCCTTAATAATTTTAATAACATTAGTCATGGAGCAGTGGGAAATGATTCGGCAAAGAATCATAAGGTCTTGTTTCTAGTGCTGTCTCTAACTCTGTAACAAGTCATTTAGCCCAAGAGGTTGGCCATGGTTATCTCTAGCTTTGTTTTAGTTCTAAAATTCCATGATATTCTCTTATTATTATAACAAGTAAGACTTGTTCCTAGCAATAATATAGTGATCATTTTTACATAATCACACATTTCTATGCCCTCAAAAGAATTTATTTTAATTGGGTCATGTGCTATATCCATCTTTTAAAATGAAGTAGAGAATTGAGGAAATTGTTCAATTATTTAAGACCCCAATTATTGAACCTTGAAATATTCAGATGCTGATTTTAGTATAAAAAAATCTAACTCGTACCTTCAAAACTCCCCCCAACAAACAAAAACTCCCTCAAACCTTTATGTTTATTTGAAGTAGTGGCTTTCTAATTGTAAGCAATCCCATGTAACATCTATATATATCTATATATCTATATATTCCCTCTTTATTTTATTGCTTTTTTAAACCTCTTATTTTCAAATAAATCTCTTCTTCCTCTTCTACTTAGAATATCCCTCCTAGTAATAAAAAAAATTAAAAAGAAAAGAGAAATTATTTTAAAAATTTAAAGAAAGCAAATATTTATGAATATATGCAATGCTCCATACCCATTTACTTTGTTTCAAGTTTTCTTTGCTATTACAAGAAGTATTGTTTTGATTATTTAGGTGTGTTTGGATACTTCTCAATATATACTGAGAAATAGAATCTCTGAAATAAAGCATACCTACATTTTAGTCACTTTCTTAGCATAATTCCAAATTTCCTTCCAGAATTCTTGGATCAGTGCTTTGCTTTATTTTCTCATATCATCCACAACATCTCATATCAACCATTTAAAATACATTACATATCACTTATGGAGACTGGATCATAATATTTTGGAATTGCAAGGAAACTCAGAGGTAATTTAGTTGAACTACTTCATTTTATAGATTAGGAAATTAAGCCCCCAAATTGTGAAATGACTTATTCAAGACCATACAACTAACAAGTAGTCCAAGTTTACCCCTTTAGCAAGGCCACACATAATTTCAACATAGGTTTTCAAAGCAATCACTCAGTGATCCTCACTACATTATATTGTTTATTGCATAATTAATAAAGAAAAATTGACTGCAAAAATAGGAAAATAATATTATGGCTATTTATTCCTCCAATAAAGACCTCATAATACCTATTATTTAGCAATTATTCAATAGCAACTAGCTGTATTGACAAGATTCAGCTATTATTTTTCAATTCAGAGATTAATCACAGGTTGTTTACTAGCTATATTTAATTTGATCCTTAAGGGGTCATTTTTTTTTTACACACTGACACAGGGATCTCAGAATCACAAATCAGAACCACAATATTTTAGAATTGTAAAGAACCTCAATGACCATTTAGGCCATCTAAAATGTGAAGAGGAGGGAGCTAGGTGGCTCAGTGGATAAAGTGCTAGACCTGGAATCAGGAAGACCTCAGTTAAAATCTGTCTTAGGACACTTAAAAGGAACTTGCAATACAACATATTAAACAAATATTCCCACAATCTTTCCTAAAAGATCCATTACCTCCTCAGGTAGTCTGTGACACTTTTAGATAGCTTTCCTCTTAGCAATTTGTGTTTTTAGTTTTGTTTTTGTTTTATGATTTCATGCCTAAATTTGCTTTCAACTAAATAATTAATTTGTTATAGTTGCCTTAATGGCAGAAATTACCAAGTGGCCAAATCAATTTGAATATGATTTCTAAGGTCTTTTCTAGATATTATGCTTTAGGATTATAATTTATGATATGATCAACCCCTCAGATATTGGCTTGCAAATGATTGGTGCAATATATCAAATGCATTCTCATTCACTTTGGGTTAGAACTCAGAGACATTTTGAGGTCTATTCCAACAATTCCTATCATACCTTTACAGATTTCATTATGAGGGACATTTTTTTTTTTATGGTGCCAATTTAAATAGGTTTTATTCTCCAGGACAAGAATTGCATTTCCACTCATTTATTACAGTACTGATAAAGTGCAATGTTGTTTACTTCTCCCTCTGCACACATTCAAGTATTCAGAATGCCCAGATTTACACAGTAGCTTAAAATGTTACTTTAAACTGCTACTGCCTTGGCTACAAATTTGAGTCCTTCAATTTTTGGAAAGCTGTGTGGAATGCTCTTTCTTCTGGTGCATTTAGTCAACCTCTTCAATGGTGGGTCCAGAAGAAGCACCTCCAGATGGGGCTGCTCCACCCCCTGGGAACCCACCAGGCATGCCTCCTGGCATACCCCCTGCACTCTGGTACAGCTTAGTGATGATGGGGTTGCAGACCTTCTCCAATTCTTTCTGCTGATGCTCAAATTCTTCCTTCTCAGCAGTCTGGTTCTTATCCAGCCAGTTGATTATCTCATTACATTTGTCAAGAATCTTTTGTTTGTCTTCATCACCAATTTTGCCCTGCAGTTTTTCATCTTCCACAGTAGCCTTCATGTTGAAAGCATAAGACTCAAGAGAATTCTTAGATGACACCTTGTCTCTCTGCTTCTCATCCTCAGCCTTGTATTTCTCAGCTTCCTGGACCATTCGTTCAATGTCTTCTTTGCTCAGACGACCTTTGTCATTTGTGATGGTAATCTTGTTCTCCTTGCCTGTGCTCTTATCCACAGCAGAAACATTAAGAATGCCATTTGCATCAATGTCAAATGTTACTTCAATCTGAGGAACACCTCTGGGTGCTGGAGGGATTCCTGTGAGTTCAAACTTGCCAAGCAGGTTGTTATCCTTTGTCATTGCTCTCTCACCTTTGTAAACCTGAATAAGCACACCAGGCTGGTTGTCAGAATAGGTGGTAAAGGTCTGTGTCTGCTTGGTGGGGATGGTGGTATTACGTTTGATCAGAACTGTCATAACTCCTCCAGCAGTTTCAATTCCAAGGGAAAGAGGAGTCACATCCAACAGCAGCAAGTCCTGCACATTTTCAGATTTGTCTCCAGACAAAATGGCAGCCTGGACAGCTGCACCATAAGCGACAGCCTCATCAGGATTGATGCTCTTGTTGAGCTCCTTGCCATTGAAAAAGTCTTGCAGAAGCTTCTGGATTTTGGGGATGCGAGTGGAACCACCCACCAGGACGATGTCATGAATCTGTGATTTATCTAGCTTGGCATCTCTTAAGGCCTTCTCCACAGGATCCAGTGTGCCACGGAAGAGATCAGCATTCAGCTCTTCAAAGCGGGCTCGGGTGATTGATGTATAGAAGTCGATACCTTCATAGAGGGAATCAATTTCAATACTGGCCTGGGTACTGGAAGAGAGGGTGCGCTTTGCACGTTCACAAGCGGTGCGCAGACGGCGAACGGCCCTCTTGTTCTCACTGATGTCCTTCTTGTGCTTTCGCTTGAACTCGGCAATGAAATGGTTGACCATGCGGTTGTCAAAGTCCTCCCCACCCAAGTGGGTATCCCCAGCTGTGGACTTGACTTCAAAAATGCCATCTTCAATGGTAAGGATGGAAACATCAAAAGTACCACCTCCAAGGTCAAAGATCAACACATTTCTTTCGGCACCAACCTTTTTGTCCAAGCCATAAGCAATAGCAGCAGCAGTTGGCTCATTGATGATTCGGAGCACATTGAGACCAGCGATGGTTCCAGCATCTTTTGTGGCCTGACGTTGGGAATCATTGAAATAGGCTGGTACTGTGACAACAGCATTTGTGACAGTCTTCCCAAGGTAAGCTTCAGCAATTTCTTTCATTTTGGTTAAGACCATAGAAGATACTTCTTCAGGATAGAAACTTTTGGTCTCCCCTTTATACTCCACTTGGACCTTAGGCCTGCCTGCATCATTCACCACCGTAAAAGGCCAATGCTTCATATCTGACTGTACAACTGCATCATCAGATCTTTGACCAATCAGACGTTTGGCATCAAAAACTGTGTTGGTGGGGTTCATTGCAACTTGATTCTTTGCAGCATCACCGATTAATCGTTCTGTGTCGGTGAAGGCGACATAGCTGGGGGTGGTCCTGTTTCCTTGGTCGTTAGCGATGATCTCCACTTTCCCATGTTGGAAAACTCCCACACAGGAATAAGTGGTGCCAAGATCAATGCCAACTGCGGGTCCCTTCGACATGGTTGCTGGGGAGTCGGGGGTCGTAGCTGACCGCTGTGGAGAAAGAAGGGCTGCTGCTGCGCTGAGTACTATGAGGGACATTTTTGAAAGTTACAACTTTCAGTTCTTTCACTTAACTGTCAAGGTTGAAAATACAATTGGATGGAGTCTTTAGCAGGGAGTTGTGTCTTATATTAAAACGCATATGAAAGGCTTAGAATCTGGGCTCTAGGGACAATGAACTGAAACGATTTTGGTTTGGCATGAAAATTTAAGGTTGGTTCCAAAGTTGATAAATTGCATTTGTCCATCCCCATTTTCATGAGGAATAAAAGTTTAAAGTTTTAATAGTTAAGTTTTTCAATTGCCTTAAAAAATCTCAGTGAATCAATCCTATTGGGAAAATTCACTGAATTAACAGACATTAGAAGAATGCATTTTCATTGAGTTAATTTGTTTGAAGCTTTAAACCAATCAAATCAATTAGTCAATCAGCAAGAAACCTTATTTATTTATTTGGGCTCTAAGGAATATACAATATATTCCAAAGGAATGCAACATTCCCCTCAAGGAGCACATATTTTTATTGGGGAAATGAGACAAATGAAGGAAAATTGTTAAGCTTTGTTTGTATTATAGGAGTTCATAAGGCAAGTATAAGTTAGTTTCAGGCTTTATGCAGAATCTTGTACTTGAAGCAGACCCAGAGGGAATCCTGGGCTTTTTCTTGGAGTTTTGTTCATCTAAACATGTTTTAGATGAGAGCAAGTTTTCAACTGACCAAGGAGTAACATTTCATCTCTCTGGCAATCTTGGCTATTTAGAAAATTACAGGAAATAATGTATTAAACAGAAAAGTTCTTTGAACAGCACAGATAGACTTTATAAAGGTCTTTTATGCTTCTATGGGAGAGTCTTCTAAATCTAGGGGGTCCATGAGTTTGTTTAGGAAAAAAAATTACCTCTCTTTTTTTTTTTACTCTAACTAAAATTTTATATGTCTTTCAATTATGAATGTGAGCCATAGATAATATGCTAGAAGGAATCCAAAGACCACATCAGCCCACTAAACAGGTCCATAACACAAAAAAGTTTTAGAACCTCTGGGAGATGGAATGCTAGCACACTGCCTGACACATAATAGGTGCTTAGTAAATATTTGCTGGCCTACTGATTTCTCATGGCAAGCATACTATAAGCAAGAAAGAACAGTTGTCAGCAGGGGAAGGAAGTGCAAAAATGTATAAAAAGTTGACAGCTAAGGGATACAGTAGGCAGATCATGAGCCCTAGAGTCCAGAGGACTTAAGTTCAAATGTGGCCTCAGATACTTCATACTTACTAGCTAGGTGATCCTGGGGAGGTGACAACCCAATTGCCTTGCAAAAAAAAAAAAAAAATCTGACTCAAGCTCAAGAATTCAAAGATCGTGGAGGCTAGAGACTTTCAGTGTTGAAGTGGTCCATCATACTGGACTCTGTCTAATCCTTTGTTGGATTCTAAGCCAAACTTTGTCAATCGTTAATTCACTGGGTAAGCAAGGCAAGTCTATGACTTAATAAACTGAAGATATCACTATTAAGACATGGTATATCTATATAGTTAGTATTGTTCAAAATCACAATCAATTGAGTCATCAATAAGAAGATAAATTGCTTTCAGGAGAATATTTGTAGATATAAGATGTACTATAAAATATAGTTTTAGAAAGATTTTCATTACAATTTTATAAAGTTTTTGTGTTTAAAAGAATAACAGACAGCAATTGGAAAATTGTACTATGTAGAATTATTTACTTCCCAGGGTTAACTGATAGATACAAATTTAATGTATATAAATGTTATTCTTTTTTGTTATAATTATATTCACATTTGTTGAAAATAAGTTATTCAAAAGATTATTTTCTTTGCTTCAAAGACTTCATATATTGGATAAAAGAGAGCATATTGTATAAAAATGTTTAAATAATTCTGTTCTTGCTTGAATCAGAATATTACTACAACAGAATTTTGGTTTTTTTGGTTATGATAGTATTGTTTATCTAGACACTATCCTAACAAAGCCTTTCATTTGGGTAAGGTCATTTAACTTTCTGTGATTTCTGTGTGCCTATTATTTGGACTTCACAAGATCCCAGTGAAGTAGGTAGGGTAAGTATTATAATTTTCTTTTAAGAAAGAATTTTCTAAGAAGCAACATAGACTTGCTTAAGGTCATATAATCAGTAAACTGACAAAGCATGGAATGGAACCAAAACTTTCTGGTTTCTAATGACCTCTATTCACTAGCCTATGGCCCACCTTCCTCTTTAAAAATAGAACTTCTTCAGTGCCTTTGATGATATATTTAGAGACTTTGTTAAAAAACAAAAAGCTATGAATAAGGTCCAGCAAATATCAATTTACAAATCTAATATAAACCTTGCCATATCTATTGTCATACTAAATTGGTTGGATTTGTACCTATGACTTTTAGAATGCTGTGATCAGATAGGCAGATGATGAACTATTTAAAAGATCATATTTTTGAGAGAGGGTCCAGTTTAGGACTATAGAATTATGTAATTTCCTGGCAAGACATGCTTTTTATATTAGTGTTCTTCCTTTCTTAAAATACTTCTTTTTTAATGACTTCTCTGAGTATATGTTGTATTCATCTTCTTCCCTCCATTTAATGTCCTCAAAAGTAGTGATCATTTCATGTTTGTTTTATGTTTATCTTTAGAACTTAGTATTTAGAGTCATCTAAAAATGGGTATTCTAGATTGGGGAAAGATGTAATGGGAGTCCTTTCATTGAATGGCCTCATAGTTGATATATTTTGATGGAAGTTATTTCTCAGGGTTGGGTTAGTCTCTTCTAACTGTAAAAGTCAGTGAATACATTGATATTTACTGAATAATACTTTTGAAAGGCTTCAATTTGGTACTACTTATAGCCTTCCAGGAAGGAGTGGAGGATGGAGTACAAATATCCTCCAAAAGCTTTTCTTTATAAAAGGTTGGATCTGGAGACTGCTAACTCTCTACTTTCCAACTGTAGCTCTGCTTGGTTTGAATTCTATGGAACATGATGCTTCTGTACCAGGTACTCCCTGGTTGTCCCTATCTCCACCTTTGAGATATTTCAATCAATGATGCTTTATAAAGATGATGTTCCTTGTTTTTTTTTTTTTTCTATAGCACAATGGAATAGTAGAAATGCCATATTTCTTGACTGTGTATAATATTACTCAAAGTTCTATTTATTTTAACTACTGCATTTCTTTAACTATGAATGTCTCCAATGTCCCATTTCAGAATTGTAGACTCTGGTGGATTTTTGTTTTACTTATGTTGTGAAGGATTTTATCTGAATGTAAGCACAATAATGGTGAATAGCAGGTTACTAGATTCAAATCCTCTAAATTTTGAGCCTTTTTTCCATATCTAGCCTATCTCTGTGTAATATTAGTGTGACCACATCTGTAATCTATAATATCTAACTGCTATAAAAGTCCCTTATGATTTCTAATAAATGATTTTTTTTTACTGATCGTAATAAGGAACAGACTGAAGGCTCTTCACTGTGCTATTTTGTTCTCCTCTAGATCTTCTTAAACTCACAGAGCTGAACACAGTACCATAAATGTTGTATGATCTGGGCAAAGTAGACTGTGACTTTTACTTTCTTATACCTGTGATCTGTGCCTTTCAGTGTAGCCCAATGTCTCATTCCCATTTTGAGGCTACAATTGTTGTTGAGCTTCTAGTTTGCTGAGACACCAAGATCTTTTATTCAGACAAACTGTTAGCTATGTATGCTCCATCCCTTTGTACTTCTGGAGTTAATTTTTTGGAAACAAATGTAAGAATTTAATATTATCCTTTTAAACTTTCTTAGATTTTATTAAACCAGTCCAATTCTCTGACTTAGCAAGTTCTTTTAGGATCCTATCTTCCACTATGTTAATTATCCTTCCCAGCTTTGTATTGCCTTCCAAATGGGAATGGCAAGTAGGGTCACTTTCAAATACCTTTCCCATCTTTGTTCTAGTTAAAAACAAAATTCCTTTCATTGCCCTGCTATATCTGGGTTAATCTTCTGTACTCACCACTGACACAGACTCATCTCATCCAGGACCACTCAGTGATCCATTATATGGATCTCTCTTGGCAGTCATGACATCACAGAGTGATGTTTTGACTGTTATGTATATATTGGACTTGAGTGAGTCAGAGTTGTACAAAGTTATCAGCCTCATTCTCTCTTCCAGAGTCATCAAACTCCAATAGTAAGACAAAAGTCAAGATGATTGGTATTGGCTTAGAAGAGAGTGGATGACTTTGGCATTTTTGATGACCAAGTTCTTGCTTTGTCTCCGTGGCCATTGGAACAAATTGTTTTCATCTGGCCTTTCTGTCTGGAGAAGTCTTCATATGCTTAGATACCATGCTAATTCACCAAAGGGTCTGATGCCCATTGATAATCTTAAACTTGTTTCAGTCCATCTGCTGAGATGGTTTACTGAGATGTGGCCATTGTACATGCTATAGCTTCTTCAAGTCACAGATGAGAGTAGAGTGCCAGGTAGACACCAAATGTAGATGAGTAACCGAAAAAAGGGTTCAGCAACTCTTTATACCAAAGGTGTTATTCTCCTCAAACACTCATATGTCCCAATAGATACCAAAAGAAAAAATAATATTACCCCCCAAACTTTATGTTAATGGAGAAAAAAAGAGATCCACAAGATTGGAGTGGGAAGAAGAAAAACAAGGATTCTAAGATGCTGGAGAAAAGATTCCCTTGAATTGCTGCCAGAATTGTATTCAGGGATTGCCTTTTCCTCTTCAACTTCATTCAGTTCCACTTCCATCACTGCCAATCCTAAACCAACTCAGTCTCTCAGCTTTCAGTTGAGTGAGGCCATCTTTCACCAGGTGTCCCTCATCAGATGCTTCACCTGTTTCTGCTGCTTGTCCATTAAAGCTAGCTCTGCCTTTAGAGCTTTCCTTCTGTCCTGAAAGCACTTATAAAAAAAAAAAAAACCTAAACAAAACTATCCATTACTTCTCAAATAATATACAAACTTCTCAATGTGGCAGGTAGAGGGGCTGAAAAGGGAATAAACATTTATATAGCCCTTACTATGAGCCAGGCAATATGTTAACTGCATTTTTCAAAAATTATGTAAGGTATGGTAAGGGCTATTATCCCATTTTGTAGTTGAGGAAACTAATGCAAACAGAGATTAAATAACTTGTTCAAGTCTTTCTACTAGACATTCACTATTAAAAAAGATTCTTATGCTATATTTTATCACATTGACTTGCATTTCCTTACTTTTTTGTTATTCAATTGTTTTTTACTTACTTATGTCTAACATTTTCATGTTATTTGGGGTTTTCTTGGTAAAGATACTGGGATGGTTTGCCATTTCCTTTTCCAATTCATTTTACAGATGAGAAAACTGAAGCAAACAAGCCTAAATGATTTATTCAGGGTCACACAGATAGTAACAATCTGAGATAAGATTTGAACAGTAGGAAGATGAGTTCTTCTGATTCCAGACTAGGCACTCATTCATTGCTCCACCTAGCTGCCCCAGCTTGACCCTGGCAAGGGTTTTTGTATTGTCTTAATTGTTTGCATTTTGTCTTTTTAGAAATTACTTTTAATATATTTTGCATTTGCTTATTTGTTGACAAGCCATAGCCCTCCAATTGTTTGTCAACAAATATCCCTCTAATAGACCATGAACTTCCCATAGACAGGAACTATTTCCTGTTTGTATAGATTTAAGCATAATTCATGCTTAATATATGTTTGTAGAGGGGAATGAAATTAAATTGAACACCAAAGGTCTTCTAATATAGTCTTTTCATCATGAAGCTACCATGGTGGCTCTTATTGCTTACCTCAGGCTTCTTTTCTACTTTCCAATGTAGCTTTGCCCTACTTATTTCCCCTATTCCTGTCTCAGGTAAGAATTACATTAGATTCAGACCTCCCAGTCTGAATGCCTGGGGGTGAGGTGGAGTGGGCAGAGGGTGAGTTATTTTTAATACTCTTTTAGAACTAGCTCTTTTAGAGACCACCCAAGTCAAGTGCCTGGGAGCTATTAATCAAATTCTTTAGTCTGTCTTTTTCACTTACCACACCACATAGTTCTGTTTAGGATGTGATTAAAAGGGCTGCTCTGGCCCTGGCTGCAAGACTTCCTCTTTGGTCTACATAGAGGATCTCCAGTCCTGATTCCTTTGTGAGTTAGGGTGAGTGATTTTCTTTTATATCTTTGCTGCCTTAGGAGGAGGAAGTGAGCCTACTGTTTCAATCACCTGATGCATTTGTCAGCCGATCAATCAATAAAATTAGCATTTATTAAGTGCCTACTATGTGATAAATACTATGCTTAGTGTTGGGGATACAAAGAAAAGGAAGACCAGAAAGAAACAAAAGAAGGAAAGAAGAAAAAGAAAGAAAGAAAGGGGGAAAGGAAAGAAAGAGAAAAAAAAAGAAAAGAAATAGAATGACAATATGAAAACACTAGGTGAAAGCAAGATACATACAAGAAATGTTGGACATAATCAACTCAAGGAAAATTTTAGCTTTAAGAAAAATCAGGAAAAGCTTCTTTTTGAAAGTGAGATTTTAGCTCATCCTGGAAGGAGGCTAGGAAGGGCAAGGAACAGGGAGGAGGTAGAGAGAGCATACCAAGAGTGGGAGACAAGCATGCAAATACTGGAGTTGAGAGACGGAGTATCTTGTTGGGAAAATAACAAGCAGACCTGTGTTACTCAATCTGGGGGAGGGGGATGTGAAGCTTTCTGGGGCTAGAAATAAATGAATGGCCTTTCCAATTTTTATGATAACTCACTCTATGAATGTTCTTGAAGCTTTAATAATCTTCATAAAAGATAGGAGAAATGAAAAACAAGTAGTGGATTTTCTTCTAGCATTTCTGCCATTATAGCAAAGGCTTTGGTGCTACATATATAAATATGATGTGAGGTAAATTACTCTATATGGTTGCTACATTTATAAATATGTGAGGTGAGTTACAGGTGTAAGTACTACTACTTATAGCACCTCAGGGCCTTGCTAATTTGCTATTTTTGAGACTATTAAGAAATCACTTTGAGTCTTAGTTTTCTAATGCTGAGTAGAGTCAACTACATATATCATAAGAACTTAATAAATGTTTACTGAATTTAGGCTCATTCAGATGGAGGCTCAGTGATTGATAGGGGCTTACAATGTAAGCCCTTCTTCCTAGGGGTATGTATTTGCATTTTAACAAGGATCAAAGCTTTAAACTAAAGAGATGAAAGTTGGAATTTCTGTGGAATTTCTTCATCCAGCCCTGGGACATACTGGTTGAAATTATAGTTTTCCACTTACCCCATCATATTTGTCAAATGAGAAAACAGTCAAAGGGTTTGCCCAGTGTCCCACAATTAGCAAATGTTCAAGCTACTACTTGAACACTAATCTCCTAAGTCCAATATTAATATTTTAAGCTATTTTGCAATAGCAAAATATCTAGTGTATGTGAAACTGATGCAACACAAAGCAAATGAGAGAAAGAAAAATAAGACAGAAAACCAGACTGAGCCCTGCCATTTTGTCTCCTGGGGTAGTTGTTTTGAAGGTGCTTTCAGTGACTTTAGAGAAGATATTCCTGCATCTTAATTCTCATATTTAACTTGAAAAGCTATCACTTTATCCACCTGTGCAATGCTTCTCAGGATCTTAAGTTTGAAATATTAATAGCAGGATATTTACTTAGCTCCAAAATATTTCCAGTTCTACTCCATTAAAAAAAATTTTTTTAAGTTAAAAAAATGATATACCAGGGGTGACAATCACAGCTGCTACCACCATGACATTTTGACCCAATCCTATAATTTCATTAGTGTGTTGAACTATGTTGAGGAAAAACCTATTATCAATGAAGATTTATAGTTGTTCCATAATTTATATTCTTAAAGACTTTCCTGAAGCACCAGGAAGTCAAAGGACTTGTCCAGAATTACATAGCCAGTAGCTTCCAACCTAGGGTATTTCAGTGGGGCAGGAGGAAGGTGGAAAAAACACTATTTGCTTAATAACAATACCATACTAAGGGGGTTAGAAATAGCTATATGATATCCCCCACCCCCTGTCTTTATCTACTTCTCAAATTTTAATCAGAATGACTATAGATCTGAACCCTGATACATATTTGTAAAAAGAAGAAATTTAGAGGCAATGTATAATACTAAGTCACTATGATAAACACTACAATCTGTGTAACAACCTAAAATAATAGGGGAATGGTGGGTGTTAATTTCAATTAAATTCAGTTAATTTCAGTTAAATTCTGTTAATTTCATCATAGAATGTGAAATATCTATAAATCTTCATCCTAATTACATGACAGAAATAACAAATATATGACTCATTTTAATTAGTATTTTTTAATTTAAATATGCTGAACTTTAGCAGTTATTTATATACTTTTTAAATTTCATATAATAGTTGACCTAAATCTTAGATTCTGAAATATATATTATAGTAATTATTAGAGTTGTGAGCTATTTATCCCCCTTTCCATTGAACAAAATGCTCTGATTAGCATTTTCCCCAATTAGCTAATTTTGGTTGATATACATCCCAAGATGCTATGCTTCCACCATTTGCATGCTCTATTTAACTTCTTTCATGCATTAGACAATATGAATATGTACAAAATCTCTACTGTATATGTTAATCTAAGGCTGTACCCTTTATTAGATACTGGCTGTGGTTGGGAAGTAATTATGGTAACTAAATAGCAAATTGTCATTCCCTTGTAAAAGTGTATACACTTTCCATCACTGAGCATTCCTGAAAGTAGCAAAGACAGGTAAATTACCTACCAGTGATAATTTGATATTCACTAAGGAACAAAAGCCTCTGCAATTAGAATTGTATTTAACATACTAGAGTGCTTGTCAGGTTATTGAGTAACAGATGAGGAAATATTGAGTTGGTGGTACTTTTTTTTTTTCTTTTGAATGTTGCAGAATCTGAGGAAATGGGAAATCTATTTACAGACATATCCCAATATAGTCTACTCAGAGAACATTCAGCTCCACAATGGGACATATATCTGTGTTCTTTCTTGTGGAATTTATACACCAGTACTTTTAAAGGTGATATCATCATCTTTAAGATTTTTGTTTTGTTACTATAGAACACAAGTCTTCAAGTGCTAAGGGATTATTTCAAAAAAGTACTTTACCAAGTACTTCCAACATATGATATATGAATCTGATGAACAATTTCTTTTCTTTTAATTTTATTTTTAATTTGTGAAATAAAACAAGCATTTCCATAACATATTAGAATAGAAAAAGATGGTTGCACATGAAACTTCAAATCTATTTTGTACAACTTGTTATTCTTTTTAAATATATAATAAAGTTATCATGTAATAAAATTTTTTCATTTTTTCCTTCCCCCACCCTAAACACACACACACACACACACTCTATACATACTTTTTTTTTTATCAATTCTTTCCCTTTGCAGATAATATCTTCCCTCATATATCCTTTTTATACTGTTTCACATACCCTACAGATTTCTGATATTACCATTTATGAGCACTGATTTTTAATATGCAGAAAATTTTTTCTATTTCCTTCTCTTTCTCTCCCATCTGCTACTAAAGCCACTGGAGATCTCTTTTTCTTCTTTTTCTCTTTGTCTCACTTTATCTCTTATCTTTCTCTATCTCTGACCCCTCCATCCTCAACCCCATGTTCATTTCTATCTTTCTCTCTCTCTCCTTAGCAAGATATAAAGCAAATAATTCTTCAAAAATTGTTCTAAAACACCAGTGGTTTTTTAAAAAAATTATTAAAGCTTTTTATTTGCAAAACATATGTATGGGTAATTTTTCAGCGTTGAACCTTGCAAAGCCTTCTGTTCCAAATTTTTCCCTCCTTTCCCCCTCCCCTAGATGGCAGATAGTCTAATACATGTTAATTATATTAAAATATATGACAAATCAAATATATGTATACATATTTATACAGTTATCTTGCTGTACAAGAAAAATCAGATCTACAAGAAAAAAAAAACAAGAAAGGAAAACAAAATTCAAGCAAACATCAACAGAAAGCATGAAAATGCTATGTTGTGGTCCACACTCAGATCCCACAGGCTTTTCCCTGGGTGTATATGGCTTTCTTCATCATTGAACAATTGGAACTGGTAAAACACCAGAGTTTAAACTGTCTACATGATCTGTTGAAGGTCACCGAGACTCTTCTCTGTGTCTTAATTTTCATGTATGTTAGTAAGATAACAAACTATTTGAATGCCTACTTTATGACAGGGACCTTTCTAAGAACCTGTGGAAACAAAAAATAACTAAAGACATCCTCTTCTCTGCAGGAGTTCACAATTTAATGGGGGAGACCAGATGCATGCAAATAATAATGTATAAACAAACTGTATACAAGATAAGATAGAACATAATCAGCAGAGTGAATTGAGGTCCTGGGAAATTCTACATGCTGCCTCAGATGGGCAATTTTGGTGGCCTGTTCTACCCTTTTTCTGTCATCCTTTAGGACTATGTTACCAATATAGCTTATAACATCTTATAACATCAGAAAATTTTCTCTTATAGAAATGATTTCTTCAATTACATTTGCAAGGGCTCAATTTAGTGTTTTCTTCAAATTGAAATATGTTTTTTATCCATATCACTTTATAACAAAATTGGGCACAAGTGAAACTAATTAGCATTTATATTTACATTTTGTTTTAGATAATTAAGACATTGTATTCCTGTATGATATAAATTGCATTGATATGAAAACAGAAAAGTAATTTAATTTCTGTGTGTGTGTGTGTGTGTGTGTGTGTTTGTGTGTGTGTGTGTGAAATGATGACTAGGTTTTGTGTCATTCCAAACATATGTTATATACATAACAATAATCACTATTATGATGATGATGATTACCTACATTGCTATTTACACATCTCAGGGGCAGAAATTTTATGCCTATTTTCTGTGTTCTTTTGGTACAAATGAATTGAGTATTAGGAACTGATTCATTACCTCGTTCAGAAGACATATATGCATTTTCGCAATGGGCTACAAAGTAACAAGATTTTTGAAAGGCATGGAAGCAGAGAAGGATAATAGGAATGCTTTCATATTGAAAATCAAGGACTATTTATTCCCTTTGTATTAAGTGTGAGGATCAAGAACTTGAGGGTTCAAATATCACTTCAGTTATAAACTAGAAGAGTGACTCTCATCATCAGTTTCCTTATCTATAAAATGGGGCTCATAGGAGCATCTATCAATAGAGTTATTACAAAGCTGAAATTATATAAAGAATATGAAGCACTGCAAAAATTAAAGCATTATATAAATGTATGTATCCCTGGGACTTAGGACAATATCTGGCACATAATTAGTGTGTAATAAATGCTTATTGTTTGATTAGTTGTCTCTGTACAAGGCATTATAAATCCCAGTTTTCTAATAAACTCATAAGATTTTAGAACTCTAAAAGGCATCTTAAGGACCATCTGATTTCAAACATTCACTTAACCTCTCTTTTCTTGAATTTTCTAAGTATATTTGAGTACTTGGAAGGGATTATCTAATGATATCATATGAGCAGTTTTACAGGGGGGGAAAGAACCAAAAGTTCTTTCAGAATCTTCATGACTTTAAAGGGTATTAGGAGAATATGAAAATTAAAAAAAAACTTAGGGTGGATTGGTTCTTAGAGTTATAAGATATGTAAGAGAAAAGAGGGTAAAAGGAATATATAGGTGTAGAAAATAAGAAGGAAGTAGGACTTACTATTTTCATATAATTGCAGTGTGTGAGAATAATGTACAATAGAAACAATAAGATTATATGATGATTAACTATGATGGATGTGTCTTTCTTCAACAATGAGATGATTCAAACCAATTCCAATTGTTCAGCGAGGAAGAGAGCTACCTACATCCAGAGAAAGGACTGTGGGAACTGAATGTGGTTCATAACATAGCATTTTCACTCTTTTTGTAGTGGTTTGCTTGCATTTTATTTTGCTTCTCTCTCTTTCTTTTTACTGGTTTGAATTGATTTTTTGTGCAACATGATAATTGTATAAATATGTATGCATATATTGGATTTAACATATATTTCTACTAAGTTTAACATATATTGAACTGACTACTTGCCATCTAGGGGATGGCACGGGGGAAGGGGAAATTGGAACACAAGGTTTTTCAAGGGCTAATGTTGAAGAATTGTCCATGCATATGTTTTGAAAAATAAAAAAGCTTTAATTATATATATGTACATATATATATAATTTTAAAAAAATTTTAAAAAGAAAATAATGTACAAACATAGAAGAAAGAATGGGAGGAATAGGTGGCTTACATTTACTTTTTTATAATATTTTCTCAGTTCTTTATAACCTTTTCAAAATAATAGCCAATGGTGTAATAAGATGATGTTGTTCAGTCATTTTCAGTTGTGTCCAACACTTTGTGATGCCCTTTGGGATTTTCTTGGCAATGATACTGTGTGGCCATTTCCTTCTCTAGATCATTTTACCAGAAGAAAAACTTGAGGTAAACAGGTTAAAATGACTTTCCCAGAATCACCCAAATGCCTAAGCATTTGAGGCCACATTTGATCAGTGTTCCCAACTTTAAGCCCAGCACTCTAGCCAATGAGCCACTTAGCAGGAATACATTCAATAAATAGCTGGGCTAATTCCCTAAATTCATTTCACTTTATTTTACTTATGCACATAGACTTAGTAGATACCCATTTACCCAAAGTTACAAGAATGAAAAAAATTTATTTTTTCCAGTTTTTTTGTTGCAGTTATAGATTCTTTCTACTGTCTACCTTCACAAAATTGCATTTATTTTTGAGCAGAGGACCTAATTTTTTTTTGTGACTGAAAAAATGTTTTTATTTTGAATCCATAATAAAATATTTCCTCCTCATCTTTAAATTTGTATTATATACATGGAAAATACATACCAAGAATTCCTTTTTTTTTTAAATTTTATTTTATTTGCATAACATATGTGTGGGTAATTCTTCAACAATAACCCTTACATAGCTTTCCGTTACAAATTTTTCCCCCCAACTTCCCCACCCCTTCCCTAGATGGCAGGATATCCACTACATGTTAATTATGTTAAAATATTGGCAAATCGAATATATGTGTACATATTTCCAAACTTATCATTGTTGTGCAAGAAAAATCTTATCTACACAAACGATATATCAGATAAAGGAAACACAATGTAAGCAAACATCAATCAAGGAGTATGAGAATGTTATGTTGTGGTCCACATTTCGCATCCCTCTCTCTGGGTGTATATGGCTTTCTTCAGTGAACAATTGGAGGTGGTTTGAAACATATCATTGTTGAAGAGAGCCATGTCCATCAGAATTAATTGTCATATAGTACTGTTGTTGCTGTGTATAATGATCTCCTGGTTCTGCTCATTTCACTCAGCATCAGTTCATGTAAGTCTCTCCAGGCCTCTCTGAAATCATCTTGCTGGTCATTTCTTACAGAACAATAATATTCCATAATGTTCATATACCATAATTTATTCAGCCATTCTCCAATTGAAGGGCATCTATTCAATTTCCAGTTTCTAGCCACTACAAAAAGGGCTGCCACAAACATTCTTGCACATGTGGGGCCTTTTCCTTTCTTTATGATTTCTTTGGGATATAAGCCCAATAGAAATGCTGCTGGGTCAAAGGGTATGCACAGTTTGATAACTTTTTGAGCATAGCTCCAAATTGTTCTCCAGAATGGCTGTATCCGTTCACAGCTCCACCAACAATGCATCAGTGTCCCAGCCCTCCCACAACCCCTCCAACATTCATCATTAACTTTTCCTGTCATTTTAGCCAATCTGACAGGTGTGAAGTGGTACCTCAGGGTTGTCTTGATTTGCATTTCTCTGATCAACAGTGATTTGGAGCACCTTTTCATATGACTATAAATAGTTTTAATTTCATCCTCTGAAAATTGTCTGTTCATATCCTTTGACCATTTATTGATTGGAGAATGGCTTGAATTTTTATAAATATGAGACAGTTCTCTATATATTTTTGAGATGAGACCTTTATCAGAACCCTTGAATGTAAAGATGATTTCCCAATTTATTACTTCCCTCCTAATCTTGTCTGCATTGATTTTGTTTGTACAAAAACTTTTTAACTTAATATAGTCAAAGTTATCTATCTGGTTTTCAATTAAGAGTTCCAGTTCTTCTTTGGACATAAATTTATTCCATCTCCAAAGGTCTGAGAGGTGAACTATATTACATTCCTCTAATTTACTTATAGTATCACTCTTTATATCCAGATCATGAACCCATTTAGATCTTATCTTGGTATGTGGTGTTAGATGTGGGTCAAGCCCTAATTTCTTCCACACTAGTTTCCAGTTTTCCCAGCAGTTTTTGTCAAATAGTGAATACTTATCCCAAAAGCTGGGGTCTTTGGGTTTATCAAAAACCAAATTGCTATAGTTATTGCCTAGTTTGTCTTGTGATTCTATCCTATTCCACTGATCGACTACTCTATTTCTTAGCCAGTACCAAATGGTTTTGATGACCGCTGCTTTATAATATAGTTTTAGATCTGGTACAGCAAGTCCACCATCGTCAGCCTTTTTTTTTCATTAATCCCCTTGAAATTCTTGACCTTTTGTTTTTCCAAATGAACTTTGCTACTATTTTTTCTAGATCTGTAAGATAATTTCTTGGGAGTTTGATTGGTATGGCACTAAATAAGTAAATTAGTTTGGGTAGTATTGTCATTTTTATTATATTCGCTCGTCCTACCCATGAGCATTTTAAGTTTTTCCAATTGACTAGGTCTGATTTGATTTGTGTGGAAAGTGTTTTGTAATTTAGTTCATATAGTTCCTGAGTATCCCTTGGCAGATAAATTCCCAAATATTTTATACTATCAACAGTTATTTTGAATGGAATTTCTTTTTGTATCTCTTGCTGCTGAACTTTATTGGTAATATATAAAAATGCTGATGATTTATGTGGATTTATTTTGTATCCTGCCACTTTGCTAAAGTTGTGAATTGTTTCTAGTAGTTTTTTAGTTGAGTCTCTAGGGTTCTCTAAGTATACCATCATGTCATCTGCAAAGAGTGATAATTTGGTTTCTTCACTACCTACTTTGATTCCTTTTATCTCTTTTTCTTCTCTTATTGCTGAAGCTAACATTTCTAATACAATATTAAATAGTAATGGTGACAGTGGGCAGCCTTGTTTCACTCCTGATCTTATTGGGAATGGTTCTAGTTTGACTCCATTACATATGATCCTTGCTGAGGGTTTTAAGTAGATACTACTAATCATTTTAAGGAAAAGCCCATTTATTCCTATACTCTCCAGTGTTTTTAATAGGAATGGGTGTTGGATTTTATCAAAGGCTTTTTCTGCATCTATGGAGATAATCATATGGTTTTTATTAATTTGGTTATTAATATAATTGATTATGCTAATAGTTTTCCTAATATTGAACCAGCCCTGCATTCCTGGTATAAATCCTACTCGGTCATGATGTATTATCCTGGGGATGACTTTCTGTAATCTTGTTGCTAAAATCTTATTTAAAATTTTTGCATCAATATTCATTAGGGAAATGGGTCTATAGTTTTCTTTCTCAGTTTTCTCCCTACCTGGTTTAGCTATCAGCACCATATCTGTGTCATAGAAGGAATTTGGTAGTACACCTTCTTTCCCTATTTTTTCGAATAGTTTATATAGTATTGGGATTAATTGTTCTTTGAATGTTTGGTAAAATTCACATGTAAATCCATCTGGTCCTGGAGATTTTTTCTTAGGGAGTTGATTAATAGCTTGTTCTATTTCTTTTCCCAAAATAGGGCTATTTAAATAATTTATTTCCTCTTCTGTTAATCTGGGCAATCTATATTTTTGTAGATATTCCTCCATTTCATTTACATTATCAAATTTATTGGCATAAAGTTGGGCAAAGAAACTCCTAATTATTACTCTAATTTAGAGGACCTAATTTTTAATAATGGTTGTAATACTTATACCTCTAGAATTTGGAGAAGTCACTTAATCTGTAAGGAACTCTGTCTCTGCATCTATAAAATGATGAAGATATACTAGATAATCTCTAAACTTCTTCCCAAGTCTTAATTCTGTGATCATATGACTCCTACACACATAAATGGCTCTCTATTTCATGTATAGGAGGAATAGGGGAGAAGTTGTGAACAATTTCACTTGGATCTTTATTTGCTAACTTGTCAGACTAGAATTTTTTTTAAAAAATAAGATCCATATGTCTTTATTGGTAATTATAAAATACATTCATCTCCATGATGCAGAATCTTTCTACAGAGGAGTTTGGTTTATTAATTCATTTCCCCCCCTTAGAATCTTTATGAATCTCATTTTAGAAATTGTCAGTAGTGATATTCCCAGAAAACAGGGATCTGTAGGGCAAGACTTTTATAGACAATAGATTGGGTAATTTCTAGTGTAATCTTACCCATATTATCTCTTTGAGTTAAAGTACTATTCATGTTAGAACTTCTAATTTGTTTTAGCTGTGTGAACATGATTTTATATATATTTATATATTTTATATCTATTTCATATATTTAATCCTATCTCCATTGTATAAGAGAGAGAATGCCAGGCATAGAGGCAGGAAGACTCATTTTTTTAATTGAAGTTTTTTATTTTCAAAACTTTTTTCAACATTGACCCTTGAAAAACCTTGTATTCCAATTTCCTCCCCTTCCCTTATACCTCCTCCCCCAGATGGCATATAATCCAATATATGTTAAACATGGTAAAAATATATGTTAAATCCAATACAGGCATATGTATTTATACAATTATTTTGTTGCGCAAGAAAAATCACATCAAAAAGTAAAAAAAAAAAAAGAGAGAAATAAAATAAAATTCAAGCATACCACCATAAAATGAGTGAAAATGCTATGTTGAAATTCACTCTTAGTTCCCACAGTTCTTTCTCTGGGTGTAGATGGCTCTCTTCATCACCAGATCATTGGAACAGACCTGAATCATCTCATTGTGAAAAGAACCACATCCATCAGAATTGATCATTGTATAATTTTCTTGTTTCTGTGTACAATGATCTCCTGGTCCTGTTCATTTCACTTAGCATCAGTTCATACAAGTCTCCCCAGGTCTCTTTGAAATCATCCTACTGACTGTTTCTTATAGAACAATAATAATCCATAATACTCATATACTATAACTTATTTAGCCATTCTCCAACTGATAAGCATCCACTCAGTTTCCAGTTTCTTGCCACTACAAAAAGTGCTGCCACAAACATTTTTGTACATGTGGGTCCCTTTCCCTCC
This sequence comes from Myrmecobius fasciatus, assembly GCA_023553655.1. NCBI lineage: Eukaryota > Metazoa > Chordata > Mammalia > Dasyuromorphia > Myrmecobiidae > Myrmecobius > Myrmecobius fasciatus. The sequence continues at coordinate 953,097 of JAJPUD010000090.1, forward strand.
TTTAAGGTATCATTGGGATATAAGTCCAGTAGAAACACTGCTGGATCAAAGGGTACGTACAATTTGATAACTCTTTGGGCATAGTTCCAAATTGCTCTCCAGAATGATTGGATCAGTTCACAATTCTACCACCAACATATCCAGTTCCAGTTTTCTCACATCCCCTCCAACATTCATCATTATCTTTTCCTGTCATCTTAGCCAATCTGAGCAGTGAAGTGATATCTCAGAGTTATCTTAATTTGCATTTCTCTGATCAATAATGATTTAGAGCACCTTTTCATATGACTAAAAATGTTTTCAATTTCTTCATCTGAAAATTGTCTGTTCATATCCTTTGACCATTTATCAGTTGGAAAGTGGCTTGAGTTCTTATACATTTGAGTCAGTTTGTAGTCTATATATTTTAGAAATGAGGCTTTTATCAGAATGCTTCAATGTAAAAATGTTTTCCCAATTTATTGCTTCCCTTGTAATCTTGTCTTACTGATTTGAAATCAGCCTCAGCCACTTAACTATTTGTGTGACAGTAGACAAGTCACTTAACCCTGTTTGGCTCAATTTCCTCATCTGTAAAATGAACTAGAGAAGGAAATGACAAACTATTTTAATATCTTTGCCAAGAAAACTCCAAATGTAGTCATGGATGGTCTGATATAACTAAAAACTATTGAGTAACAAGTAACATTATGTAGTAGCCATAATCAAGACTTTAGGCACGTACTAAGTACATATCACAAACTTTGCTGAGCACAGTGATAATGATATAAAGAAAGTGAAAACATGGTTCATGTCCTTTCAGAGCTTATAGTCTAATGGGAGAGATGCCCTGTAAAAATAAGATACCAAAAAAATGTTTCTTAGGGGAAAACATTGTGGTTGAATTTTGCAAGTATATTGGTCAATTATTTTGCTTAGAATGAAAAAACATAGGGTATGACTTAAGCCAAAAAAAATGCTTATCTTTTACAAAAGAAACATAAATTGAGGTTAGTCTTATGCATCTCAGGTAAGTATGAGAAATTAAACGGGAATTTTTGGGGAAATGATATAGAAACCACAGACACATGATGTTCAGCAAATGTCACAGGGCTTATAACCAGATACTTAACCCAAATTATACAGTAAGATTCTGTAAATACCCCTTAAATGAAAAAAGAAAAAATTCTGACTTCTCTTTTATAGAGGACATCCAAATATTTTATGACTTTCCAGATCACTGGGATACTATGCTCCTAACCTCAGTGATGTGGAAGGGATATATATATATATATATATATGTATATATATATATATATATACATATATATATATATATATGCATGAGCTTTATAATGATATGTTTTTGTGTGTACATATACAAATACATACAAACATATATCAACATCTCCCACACATTCACAAATCGGTGCCATTGTGCATTATGATAATAGATTTAGAATTGAAAGGAACTTATGAGGTTATTTGTTTTAAAGATGTCATTTTAAAGATCCAGTCATTTTAAAGGGTAGGAAACTGAGATAAGTGACTTGCTCATAGATCTGAATTCAGTATCAATCCCCATGTTATTTTTCCTTCTGAATATCCACATCTTATCAATTCACCAAATCCTAGGACCTTCATGGGGCCATAGATTAAGAACCCAGAGGAACTTTTTAGGTTATTTATATCAATTCCTTCATTTGACAGATGAAGAAATTGAGACCCTCAGAGATTAAATGATCAAAATAACAAGTTGTAAGTGGCTGATCCAGGATTCAAACCCAGAGATTACAAATGTAGCATTTTCTCATGTTGTATCATGTTGTAAACTCAAAGCCTTTTATCATTATTATAGGCTATATTGATCCTACTCTTCATTTAGCATTTACTTTGTATGGTGGCATATTATTCTTTATATCCCATTGCTGATCAATAAATTCTTTAGTTATTGCTGTTTCTAAGGAAGAAAAAATTTTTATTTTTATTTTACAAATATATTGATCACTATTTTGCTCAGAATGAAAGGTACATGGTCTTTCTTAAGGCAGAAAATGATTTTTCTTTACAAAAGAATCATAAAAAACTGATTACTAAATTCATTAATAATTATTTTGCTACAGTCATTAATTAGCCTTACTTCTATCTTTAACCAGCTAGTAGAGAGTCAGAATACACACAAAATTAGGTATAGATACAAAAATCATGTTTTTTTAAAGAATTGCATAATGTACACATCTATCTCATATATATGTATATGTGTTTATAAATGTCTGTACAATTATATATATTTCTTTAAATTTTCACAGGATCAATGTTCTCATTGAACCCCCCAATTTTTTCTTGTAAACCCTCCATCAGGGTTCACCTAATAAGCAGGAAATTTCTTATAAATCATAAATAGACTAGAAAAGAATATTTGTTCATGGATTTATTACATGTGTAGAAAAATATGTATATATAAATACATATATAATATCCACATATACAATAGAGGAACAGTGAATAGAGATCTGGTCTTAGAGTAAGGAAGACCTCCAAAATATGGATTTTAATTCTATCTCTAGGACATATTACCTGCAGGCAATTTAATCCCTCTTCCCCAAAGCTGGTAAACCTGTGATCCTATTACTGTAGGTACTCAGCTGATCAACAAACATTTATTAAGTGTTTACTATGTTCTAGACAGTATGGATTATAACCCACCCATGCTTTTTTCATTCTTTTTATGTTCCATATTCTTCCATAAATCCTGCATAGGATCCACTGAGCATGCTGGAATTTTCTGTCTTTTCTTTTAATATACTGTATGTACCAATGAATACTCATGTATTTTATGTGTATATAGTTAATTGCATGATATCTTTCCCATTAAACTTGGGTTCCTTGAAAGCAGACACTATTTGTTTACTTTGTCTGTTTATCTACCTATCTATCTATTATATAGCTATCTGTCTTTCTAGCTATCTAGCTATTGACATACATAAAGATCATAAAGATTCAGTTCCAAAACATTGCAACAAAGTAAATACAATAAACCGAGTCATTAGAATCTTTTGGTTTCCCAGTACATATAAAAGTTATATTTACCCTATACTGTAGTCTACAAATATGCAATAATATCTTTTAAGAAAACCACTGTACATATCTCAATTGAAAATATTTTGTTACTAAAAAGTGCTATCATCTGAGCCTTTAGTGAGTCAAAATCTTTTTGCTGATGGAAAGTCTTGCCTCAGTGTCAATGTTTTCTGAAGGTTGGAGTAGCTCTGAAAATTTCTAAAAATGAGACAACAATAAAGTCTTCCACATTAATTTTCCATTTATGTGGATACTTAGAGTTAAGTTTAGGGCTATTAGTTGGTCTAATTTCAATATTTCTGTGTCTCAGGAAAAACACAGGGAAGCCTGAGGTGAGGGAGAGAGATGGAATGACAAATCATTGGGACAGTCAGAATACCTCCAAAATTATCTATTAAGTTCTCCATCTTATATGGATGTGCTTCATGGTGCCCCAAACTAATTACAATAGTAATAACAGAGATCACTGATCATGGATCCCTGAAGCAGAAATTATAATAATAACAAAAAGGTTTCACACAAAAAGGCCCATACAATTGTGAGAATAACAAAATGGAACAAAAAGACACAATGTGAGCACATGCTATTGGAAAAAAAAGTAGTGATCAATTTTCTTAACGTAAGATTGGCACAAAACTTCAGTTAGCAAAAATACATTATCTTAATATACAATAAAGCAATTTATAATAAAATTGTAATAAAATGAGGCATGCTTGTATCTTTCTGTCTGTCTATTATCCATCTATCTATCAATTTGTTGTATTTAGTAGGAAGACAGTGAAGCCTTTGCATATAGTTTAGGGCATTCTTTCCCTATTAAAGGACAGTTATCAGCATAGTGACTTGAAACATCTATTTACTTCTCTAGGAATTACAATATCTAGAGTGGCAGATGAACATAATTTTAATCAATATCCTCTCTCTGAAAAGAGAAGGATGGTCAGTCTCATGTCTCCAGCCTCTTACTCCTGCCCTGGCAAGAATGATGATGATAGCTAATACTTATATAGTACCCAATATGTGCTAAGCTCTTTCACATGAGCTTCATAAATAGTATCTCACCATATTCTCATAGCAACCTGGGGAGATAGTTCCTATTATTATGCCCTTTTTATAATTGAGAAAACAAGCAAACAGAGATTAAGTGACCTGCCCAAGATCACATAGAAAGTAAATGTCCAAGGCTGGATTTGAACTCAAGACAAGAATCAAAATCATCTTTAGAGAAAGGCAGAAGAAAACTAGAAATAATTATTAACACCTTATTATAAACCACATCTAGACAAATCCATGGGAACCCATGCAATTTATAATGTCCACACACATACTTTTCTTTTCCTAATGCTTAATACAGGATCTGGCACACAGTAGATACATTTCTTTCTGAGTCTGAAGATTTCTTCATCTGTTAAAGGAGTGGGTTAGACAAAGTATTGTCTGGGGTAATTTTTCACTACAAATCAATGATACTGTGATTTTTCATCCTTTGTAAATTCACGATCTTCCTAAATTTTTTGAGTATGAAATTTGTATATATAATATTCCTTCATTTATAAAAATATCTACTGATATAATTCTAAAAATATTTTTAAAATCTATTATTTTCTAATTTATTTTTAATACAAATTCTAATTCCAAAAATTTTTTAAAAATCTATTATTTTCAAATTCATTTTTAATACCTCAGCAGATAAGGCTATCAGAAATATTTCATATTTTAAAATTGCAATTATATATAAAATACATGTATGTGTATTTATATATTTATATTACATTTGCAGATTTCTTTAATCCTTATTCTAAAACCTGAGAAAGCAAACTGTCTTCTAGGTTATATAAAGAATATATATTGAAACAAATTAATATGCCCTGCATTTTAGCAATTTTGTACATCGGGAGATTTTATACATAGATATGTATATGCATGTATATGTACCTGTACATGTATAATTGTGAATTCTGCCTCCTAAGTTCCAAAACTTCTAGTCAGAAATAAACAAATTTCTTAAAGATTAACTGCCCCATTCCAATCTAATTTTTATTCTACACAGTTGTTTTTCTTCTATTCAGACTTTATGTAGAACATTAAACAGACCACCTAGAAAAAAGGTCATTTTGCTGGGAGCAGTTCAGATTTTTAAAAGATGCTTTTGCCAAAAAATCACTAAAATTCTGAAATACTTTTATCATCCATATACATTTGCCTAGAAGATTTTATAGACAAGAAAATTTCCAACTCATCGCTCTCTTGCTCATTTAAAAATGTAAATATGTTTCTTTGTATCAATTTTTTCTCAGATTTAAGGTGCTATTATGTATATTCTTTCTTCTTTCATCATTCATTATCACCTCTTCTTCCACACTCAAGTAATAACTTAGATTCTGCTTACCAGGAATAGTGTCATTGTTTCTTTGCAATTACCTTTCCATCACTAAAAGAAAACAATATGAATAAAGTATTATTTTAATTCTAGATAACAAGATAAAATGGTATTTTTAAGAGTGAAATGTTCTTTGATTTAAAGCATAACTACCTTAGATGCTCTGGGAAGGACTAACATATCTCAGAAAGATATCACAAAAACAGTGAGATCTGACTTAATCCCTTTAAGATAAGTATTATATAGTTATCACTTTTTTTCCTCAGAAATATCTATGATCTCATCCATGTCATTATTCCCTCCATTAGTATGGGTATCACAATCTATCTATTCTTTTTCATCTTGTGTGATTTTTGCCTCTATTATTGTTTAGTCACTTCATACAAGCCTGATTCTTCATGACTCCATTTGGAGTTTTCTTTGCCAAGACACTTTCTTGGCAAAGTTATTGGCTTGTCCAGAGTCACATAGGTAGTAAGTGTCTGGAGCCAAATTTGAATTCAGGAAGATGAGTCTTCTTGACTATAGGTCCAGCACTCTGTTCATTGATTCTTGCCTCTATTCTCTATTAAATCCTTCACAGGTTTTCTATGTAATATTCTTTATTCTCTATGAAATCCTCCATAGGTTTTCTACGTAGCATATTTAGGAGTCTTCTTGTAGATCCTCTAAGATTGTCTGGATATCATAGGAAGCATAGACTGTTGGTGATTTTTTACTCTTGTACATGGTTGACTCACTAGTTATATTGATCATTATTTTCATTTATTTATTTTCACATTTTCATCATTTTGTGGGATATTTTATTTATTTCTTATATAAAGCTTTTTATTTTCAAAACACTTGCATAGATAATTTTCAACACTGACCCTCACAAAACCTTGTGATCCCATTTTTTTCTCCCTCCCTTCCCTTCTCCGCATCCCCTAGACAGCAAGTAATCCCATATATGTTAAATATGTGCAATTCTTCTATACATATTTCCACAATTATCATACTACAAAAGAGAAATCAGATTAAAAAGAAAAAAAATGAAAAAGAAAGCAAAATTCAGTCAAACAACAACAAAAAACAGTGAGAATACAATTTTGTAATCCACACTCAGTCCCCACAACCTCACTCGGGGTGCAAATGCCTGTCTTCATCACAAAACCATTGAAACCGGCCTGAATCACCTCACTGTTGAAAAGAGTCATGTCTATCAGAATTTATCATTGTATAATTTTTTTGCTGTGTATAATGTTTTCTTGGTTCTACTCATTTCACTTAGCATCAGTTTACTTAAGTTTCTTTAGGCCTCTCTGAAATCATATTATTGATCATTTCTTATAGAACAATAATATTCTATGATATTCATATACCATAACTTATTCAACCATTCTACAACTGATAGACATTCACTCAGTTTCTAGTTCCTTGCCACTACAAAAAGGGCTGCTACACACATTTTTGCACATGTGGATCCATTTTCCTTTTTTATGATCTCTTTGGGTTGACCACTAGTTTTGAAAAAAAAAAAAAACTTAAAGTAGATGTATAACTGACAGAGGAGCAAGAGATTAATTTGCATGGATTTCTGGATATTAATCCTTCTGGCCAATGTATTGAAAAAGAACTAATACTATGTCCCTCTATTATTTGCTGTACTATGTAGTATGTCAGATATTTCTTTGAAATGCTAAGATCTTTGTTAACTTTGTGATGATTGGGCAACTTTTAGTTTATTGATAAACCATTATTAATATTACAACTGAATTTAACAACAATGTTAACAAATGGTTCATTAGGACTAAGCACCGTTAGCTGCTGTCACACAGATTGGATTAAATCATAGACATAGAAAGGAAAATATCATTAGATTTCTGTTTTTGGAGTTTGTTTGGAAGATTACATTTCACTGAGATACATTACATAACTCCAGCTTTAAAATACAAAACAACTCATATCTATTTGTCTGCAACTGTTTGCTAGCTTTCATTAAGCTTTATTTTAAAAGGCAAATCCACAATAATTTACAGATGTTTTAGTACTCAAGATTATTTAGGTCATGGCACTGTTACCCAAAGTTATAAATGAAATAGGATTCTTAATTATAACTTGATTTAAATGAGAAAGTAGAGCAAAAGATGCATTATAGGAAACTGATTAATTTCACAATATATCATTAATTTTATTCATTTCAATTAGGCAATCAATCAATCATGTATCATTTAATAATCATCTATTATGTACCAGACAATGTACTGGAAAATTGAGCTATAATGACAAAATGAAAAATGTTCCTGCCCTCAAGGACCTTATATTCTAAAAAGTGGATGGGATATTTACATAGAGATAAGAAAGAATACCTACTATGGAGATAGAGATTAAAAAAAATAATAAACTTCCTTAATTCTTCATCTAATCCTCTAATATCCTTAATCTACCCCATGTCATTTGGATTACTTTCTTCTGTTCTGTAATCTAGAGAAAATATTTGGGTTAAGAAAAAAATTTTAAAAAAATTAAAATTATAAGCTAAGCCTCAGCTGGCAAATAAAACCTTTTGTTTTCATAGGTTATAAGAGTAATTTAACTTTAATAAATTAAACTAGTCATAATTTATTCAGGTTTAATATTAAAATTTTTTTAAAATAGCATTTGAAATCGAGTGCTTTACAAAGACTATTATTGTAGTATTTCCTACATGAGACAAAATGTTAAATTTGATTTGAATAGAAAAATAAGATTTTATATACAAGTTTTTAAAGAAAGAACCAAAATCACATAAATATATTTAGTATAAACAGGGAAAGCAGTGTGACATGGGGAATAAAGAGCTCACCTCATTAGATCCTGGCATTTAAAGGGCTTACAAATAAAAACATATTAAAAATTTCCTTTGGAACAATTGGATATGTAAGATTTCTTAACAAGTATTCTGGTCCTCTCACTAGCCACAAATAGTCACATAGGGCCAGCCAATCTAAACCCTCAAGGGACTTTGTATTTGGTTGGGAGGAAACCCCATAACCTCAGTGGCCAAGTGTACTAGGCCCTTGGAGTAAATGCAAAGAAGACTTAAAAACATTCTCTCTTCAACTCCATCTTCCAAGACTAGGATCCAAGTGTCTTGTCTATACTGATGAAGGGATTGGCTTCATGGAAAAGTGATTGCTCCCTAGCAGGATATGCTGTGGGCATTGTGCAAAGTACCTGGGAAGTTGCCTCCTGCCTCTGATTTTGTAGGATATCCTGACAGATGTCTTGCTCTGTTTCTCTTCAATGTCATTAATAAAATTTCATAAACATATTGATGAAGTCACACACTTTGGAGGATTAAACACATGTAGAATAGTTAATTATACTCTTTCCTTCTTTCTCATTTCTGCATTTGAAGAAAGAAAGATTGTGGCCATGTGGGCTGAGGTGTCTGATGTTTCACTCCATAGAATTTGCTATATTGAGAGTTGGAGGAGCTTCATATGCATTACCAACAGTGTGGATAGCTATTAAAAAGGTTACTAAGTGTGATATAGGAAATAATCACTGGGAATATTCCTTCTACCAATGGAACTATCTGACTGATAAGTACTTGTGGAGTAAGTGCCAAAAACCTTTTGGCATTGTGCCCTGGAACTTGACTCTATTCTCCATCCAGTTGGGAGTAAGTTCTATTCAGTTGACAGTGTGTGAATTCAATTGGTAAAGGGCATCCTTAAAAAAGTGTTTGGGTAGTGGAAATACGATAAATACTATAAGGTTAAGTAATCTGCTTAAAGATCTATGATGAGGCTTTTATAATCCTGGACTACCCTAACAGAAGAGACATCATCTTTGTAAGTTCCAAAGGGTCGCTTGCCCATTTCTTGAGAAGGAGTTAGTACAAAACAGCTTTGCTGATCTCTTATCCTAGCAACAGCTCATGAAATTCTACATTGGGAAATTCATTCAAATAAAAACAGCATTAGGAAAATCAGTTAATTCTTGGAAAGAATAAGAAAAGAGGCACACAAAACATTTAATGGTGCCAAAATGACAGGTTCCCACAGATTGGTGATATGAAATGATAATCTCTTGGGAAGGATTGGCAGAAGGATTGGAGGGAAGACTGGGACTGCTAGTGGTAGATTCATGAGTATTTCTAATAATAAAATAGATAAACAGTACTAGCTTTGGTACTTAGACACAGTATTTAGACACAGAATTAGTTTCTTCCTATCCCTTATCCCTGGAAGATTTCCCTGATTATAGATGGCTTTGTGAATAATTAGGCTACCTTATTTGGAATGAAGAAATTATTTAATTGATGGAGATGGGATTTTCTTTTTTCATCTGGCTAAAAATTCTAAGGTCATAGATTTTGTGAGAACAAAATTTCAAGATCATGTATGTATATCTGCCCATTTTTCTGCTTTTAAAATATTATCTTTTATGTTTACGTCACCTTTACTTACAAAGTTATCCTTACCCCTTACCTAATCAGGAAGTTATCCTTTGTAACAAAGAACAAAAAAAAAAAAAAAAAAAAAGAGAAAAAAATGCAGTCTATCAAAACTATTCAACATATCACTGGAGTCTGATAGTGATCCCAAAAACCTCAGTGAGGTTTTCAGCTTTAATAACTTTAGAAGTACAAATGATATTAACTGGCAAAAAATACCAATGTTTTAAATGTCAATTATTTAAAATTTTGAAATATTGGTATTTTGTTGAAATTCAATATATTCACCATCTTGCGCTATATGTTGCTCTAATCAATTTTCAGATTTGTAAAGATTCTCATTAGCTACTGATTAATGACTGAAAGGATTGCATTTGTAATATTGGTCTTAATATCATCCAGAGTTTGAGGTTCTGATGGATACATGACAGTTTTGCTGTCATTTCATAAGAAAAAGTCTAATGGAGATATATCAGATAATCGAGTTAACCAAGCAAAAGGCTCCTCAAATGCATCAGTTTGAAAAAGTGCCATTGACAAACAGTGTGTGGCACACATAATGAATAATATCAGGCTGCCCTTTCTTATTAACTTAAAATGATACTTTTATTTTTAAAATTCAAAATATTAAATAAATCATATTTCTGTAATTAAACTTTAAAAGAATATATTTATCAGTTTGTAAGATTTATACATCTGAAGTTATTAAAGTTTAAACCTACACTAAAAATTTTAGGATACCCTCTATGTGTTTTGTTCCATAGCTATAACCACTGACCTCTAAAAAGAAGAAAGGTACCATATTGCCAGCAGCTTTTTGTTTGTTTAATTTTGTCTTTCTTTGTATCCCCAGTACTTAGGATAGACCCTGACATGTAGCACAGACCTAATAAAGCTTGTTGATTAGTCTAAGTTGATTTCTGTTATTAGCCATTTTTTTTCTTTTGTTTTCTTCTTCTTTGCTGAGGCAATTGGGGTTAAATGACTTGCCCAGGGTCACATAGCTAGGGAGTGTTAAGTATCTGAAGTCATATTTGAACTCAGGTCCTCCTGACTTCAGGAGTGGTGCTCTATCCACAGCACTGTCTAGCTGCCCCTATTAGCCCTTATTATGAGTGATGTAAAGATATATCCATTGAAGGATATAAAAACTGGGATTAAAAACTTGTTCATTTTTCTCAGTCTTTCAGGGCTCATTCTTCTTTTCAGTGAAAGTCTTTCCTTGACCTACCATTGCAAGAAGACTGCAGCTATTTTTTCTTTTAGAATCATACTGAGTAGCTTTGCCATTAACTTTCCTTTGACCAGAAACCATAGCCTGCCAAGTTATAGCTTGTTTATATCTGGAACTCCTCTTCTATACTTCCCTTACCCTTAAACATTCCCATAATTTCCATTCTAATGCCTGGATTGAAACAGTAATGCCACCATTCCAAGAGGAAAGATGTCAATCTAGGAGTTTTAGGAGTATTTAGTAGTTCATAAGACTGAGTATATGTTACTTTCTGGCTTTATGCAGAAGCCTGTACTTGAAGCAGACCCAGAGGGCATTCTGGACTTTTTCTTGGTATTTTGTTCATTCAAACGTGATTTAGAGCAATGCGAATTTTAAACTGAATAAGGAGAAACATTTCATCACTGGCAATTTTGATTATTTAGAACATTACAGGAAATAATGTATTAAACAGAAAAGTTCTTTGAACAGCATAGATAAGACTATAACATTCTTTTATGCTCCTATAGAAGAACCTGCTAGGTACTTACCATTCCTACAAGGGAGAAAAATGTCTCCTCTGATCTCCATTCCTCTATTGATGGTATCATGAAAGATTAAGGAAAGGTGATTAGAAAAAAAAGGCTTAATGACCAGGAAAAATGTCTTCTTTAAACCCCAGTAAAATAGGGGATATAATCAAGGCTAGACTTGGGAAAAAAACTATTCCCTCTACATGTATGCATAACATATAATAATGTGATGGTGTGCTTTTTTTGATGAATTAAAAATGTATCAAAATCTTGTGAATGAAATGTTAAATTGTGAAACAAGTGATTGTATTTAAAAAGGGGATACCTTGCATAGTAAAAGCTTTTTTAAGAGGTAATAACTAAAGATTTATTTTATGTCAATAAATTTACATATTTTATCTTGTCCTAAATAATTTACACAGCTCTATAGGAAATATCTTAGCACTGTAATATATAATCAAACTCTTTCCTTCTGTCCAGTAATTTTTTTTTGCCACACTACAAATAGATGGTAATCTATACAAGAGATTTTTTCTTCCAATGAAGGTATTCTTAGTTTTTTGTAGATCCTTAATTTCTCTCTCTCTCTCTCTCTCTCTCTCTCTCTCTCTCTCTCTCTCTGTGTGTGTGTGTGTGTGTGTGTGTGTGTGTGTGTATTTGGTTTTAGTGAAGGATTAAGGAGGGGCATGGAAAGATGATAAAATCTCAAGAGTATAAAGTTAATTAATAATTTAGGAATGTAACTCTCAGACCTTAAAAGAAAGAAGAAAGCATCAGTAGTTCTATTTTAAGAGATTCTTTTTCTGACTGTGATTAGTCTATCCCATTTATTCTGGGGTTATACCCATAAGAGATGGCATGAGTACAAATAAAAGGCCTTAGTATTTTGAGATCAGAAAATAAGGACATTTGGGACATTTTATTTATGACTTAATTTTACCCAAATTTCCAGAGGTCAACCTACCTGTGACATGTATGGTATTGAATTGTGAGCCAGATCCAGGATTGAGTCTAGCTGCATCTGACTTATCTTCTTTAAGTGGAAACTAAGTAAAGATTCATATAGTCCCATTGCTCAATTATCTTTACTTCTTAATTGCTATCTGTCATTTCTTATTCTACCACCATCAAGCAATTAACATAAGCAATTTATTATATTTTATTTGATTCTTATCCTCTAACACTATGTGCTCTGGGCACTGGAAATTATGGGTGATCACCAGTATTTAAAAGGGGCCTTTTATCTTTGTTTAATTTTCCTGTGCTTCACTTTCAGATCTGAAATGCTTCAATCAGAAGTATGCCCTACAAGGTGGATTAGTTATGCCCAAGCATAATAGCAGAAGACCAACCAGTTCTTCAGGAACAGTTGAAAGGATAATAATTAATTCTACTGTATCCATTTAAGATTTATTTTTTTCCTCCAAATTTATATTTTTACTAGTTCATCTCATTTGCTTAGTTCAGTTTGGTCCTTTGACTTTTATTTTAATTGACATATTGGGGTTATGTAGTCCTTGTTATATCCTTTCTTGTCAACAATTCAGTAGTCCTGAATGAACTGCTTTTCTAATTTTGCCTTTTACTATTTTGACTTCCAATTTGTAGTGCGAGCCTCCTCATTATGGGAAGGATAATAGCAGAAGGCACCTTGACATTTTTGTCTTCTAAACTATATTATCAAAGGCTTGACCTCATAAAGTAGGTTTGTTTGTTTGTTTATTTTTTTCAAAATAAGAACTAGTTAGTAGGCTTTATCTTAAGATAAAGAAAATAACATTTATTAAACTTTTATTATATTCCAGGTATTGCACTAAGCTCTGATAATACAAATAAAAACACATAAGACATTCCTGGCTCTCAAGGAACTGGGACCCCTTTGAGTAATACATTTTTCCTATGGAAGGTCCCCAAAGGCAAGAATAGAGGAAAAGATTAGAGAACCATAGGAGTCTGCCCTGCAAAGTTCTATTAGCCTTCAATGATTCAGATAGGCTTTGGTGCTTTGTGGGATCTGATTGCCAGCCTTAAGGGTTCAGCATAACTTTTTAGGGTTTTAGGATTTACTTATTTAATATGACAAGTCCTTAGCTGTTCTGTTTATATTTAATCAGAATTGCCTTTTTAAAAAATCCATAAATGAGTGGAAATCCAAAATCCCAAAGCAAATCTCTGAGCAATGTGCGTAAGGTGATTAGCTGCTGGCAAGTTCCGATTTAGTAATATGGCTGCTGGGGAGACCAAGTTAACACACCATGTCACATCTTGCTGTCTCCTAAAAGACACATGCAAAGGGGATCTCAACAAATCCATTAACATGGTGGACAGGAGCACAGTTACACAAATCTTCTCTGTCAGATATGAATTTAAAATGGATTAACTGAACTTTTATTTGCATTTACAAATCCAGTTAATTAACAGATTGATGATCAAAAATGGGAGGAAGAAACCTTTAAAATTCCCTATGTAGAAAATGAAATTCTAAAGGACTCACTTTTATTTAGCTATCTTTTCTTGAAACATGAATAAAATTGGAATAATGAGTAAAGAATACTCATTTTTTGCTGTTTCGATTTGTACTTTTTATTTTATTGTTCACACATGTAAAGATTTAATAAATACAATTTGAAGAAAGATTGGATGGTGTGTGTATTTTTACTATTTGGGAGAAACCTGAAGTCCAAATTAGTTTATCATGAATATAAATAGAATTTTGGCCAATTAAGACATTAAAGATTCTATACAAGGAGGAGGGGAACTAGTTCAAAGAAACAAACTCTAAATTTTGAATTTATTTTTGCCTACAAGAGGTTAGTAGTCACTGGAAAAGTAGGTCAGTGAAATAATTGTGTTATTGAAAATAATGAGAAATGACAGCTCAGCTACTATGTGACCAGGAGGGCTATTCCATTTGAGTTGGGGTGTTTTTGTAAAGATGACATTTCTTGGGAGTGATGAAAATTATATGGATTATGCTAATTTCTAACATAAATTATCATATTAAAAGTGAAATATAGGTGAAGATTCATATAACTAGATATCATTAAAATATGATTATACCATTCTTACTATAGTTACTTTATACTTCTAAAAAGTATAAACATTTCATTAAATTCAGTTATTCTATAAGAAATTATTTTTTCCATCCATTAAGTAGATGCTGTTTGTGTTTTTAAGAGGCCATATTATTTATGCTGTAGAATTATTTTTAAACTATTTCACTTTGAAATTTTTTTCAGACTCAATCAATGATCTAATATAAAACCTACACCATAAATTTAAAAAACCCAATTACATAAGAAACATAGTGTTAACCAAGTATGAACACAAATGTTCTTTTTTATCAAGTCTGAGTTGATTCTTATTTCAGTATCATTGTACTTAACATGCCCAACACATTAGGAAATGGAATGGAAAGCAGAATTTGTGGTGAGGAATGAAAATGTATTTTTTAATGCCAGACTAAATTTTTTAATGTTTTATTATTCCAAAGTTACCCCTTACACTTGCTTATTATTCCATCGATTTAAAAAGGAAATTATTTGGTCTCAAATTGATGGAAAATAGCTTTGCCCCCAACTGAAATTTTCACATAAAATATACTGCCTACAAGAAAATATATTACTTTAAAGTATGTTTTAAATCTATTAGTAAACACAGGTTTTCTCCAATCATTTACATAGAACACACTGAAGCAAAGAAGCATGCCATGCCTTCTAGCTCGATGCTAATAAGGCAACAGGGAGAAAAGTCATTGCAAGTCTACTATGCATATATACTTTCCATAATCCCTTCTATCCTCTCTCTAAAACAGTCTGAAGATGTCATGGAATTTATGTGGAGAAAGGTGCACTGGTGAATGAGTGTGTGGAGAAAATTTCAAGTAAAATATTCCTTTAACAGTCCTCAGAAGCAAATTATCGCATATTACCCTTATCTGATCTATTTTTAGACAGTCCAAAGCAGCCGGGGATGTCAGAAAGCTTTGCTTCATGAATTATTCATTTGTCCTTTTTTTTCCACTTGGCTACAGTTCCTTTATTTATGTTGTATGAATCCTTAAAGGCATTGAGGATGTTGTGAGGTATGTAGGAAAATATATGTGCACAGATATTTTTATATGAAATTATTAACCACATGTTTAATTGTCTGTCTGGGCTTTGTAAGCTTGTAGACACTTCAGTGTTTCCATAGTTATGAGAGACATCCATGCCAGGAGTGAGGTTTTCCCTGTGGGGAATCGTCTCTTTTATTAAAGCCAAACAAGTTCCATAAAATTATGAGTTCTCTTCTATGAAGTTTTGAGAACTTTTGAATTGCTTTTGTTTGTGTCACAAAGGTATAGATGCCCTGTTTTTGAAGGGATTGTAGGTGGGTAGATTCCCAAAGAGGTTTGAATTAATTCAAGTTATAGTCTCTCTTCCAGACTTAAAAAAATATGTATATCCTACAAGTTATACACCATCATCTCTATCTATCCATTGGCTTTGGGGAAAAAAAGAAAAGAAGAAGAAGAGACTCAAAATGTACCTATGTTAAAAAAAAAAAGCTGAGCTGTTCAGATAACTTAAGTGACAGTGGTCAAAATTTGTAGCTGCACATGTATAGGCTATATATGTGAGACATTCCTCTGTGAAGCATTGTTTGAGTAACAAAGATAATTCAGCTAACATCTGTGACTAATGCTGCAGAAATAAGAGAGCCTTTGTCTGACCCTGAGCTGAATATTGAACATAAAAATATTGATTTGCTCCTCATTCTCCCAAGAACATTTACTTCGGCCATGAATAGGAGGGACTGTCTTACTGAAAGAAGCAATCCCTCTGACCTCCTGCATCCTTTTGTCTTTATCTAATTCCATCATCTCAGATGCCAGAGACCCCCTTTCACAGTTGTTTGCAGTTGCTTGTCATGCATGACTCTCTGTATTTTGCCTAGGCCTTTCTTTGCCCCTGGAAAAGCTGAAGATGAAAAAAAAAGTAGTTTTATTGCTTTCCAAAAGCTCAGTTCACGCTCACTGCTCTCACTCTGACAGGTCAAAGGAGATGAAACTCTTTTTAGACAAGCTGTGCTGTTTTTTTTTTTTTTAACCTCAGTGGTCTAAATTGTACTTGGATAATATAACAAATGTAATTTTAGCCCTTTGTCGTGATTGTAATATACCAAAAGCAGTAGAAGAAAGAAGTTTTATGTTTGACATCATTTTGAATAAGAGCTGTGTATAAAGGTAAAGAGATCTGAGAGGGTTGATTCTTGCTGATTAGACTTCATTGCTTTCTTGAATAATTTCTAAAGTTTTCTTCAAAGAAGTGTGACTATTAGAAATAATTTTCCCTAAGTTGAATTAGCACATAATAATAGGTTTTCATTATGAGATTTATCAGGTTTACTTTTCTGCCTGTCAAATTATGACTTTAATTTATATCAATTAAGAGAATCAAAACTGATTTTATATATACTTCAGCACATCCATGATTTCATTGGGGAATTCTTTCCAGTGTTAAAGTTGAGTCCTTTCAGCTTTTATTATTCTTGTTCTTGTTCTCTGATAAACTGTATGTTTATATATGTATGTATATACTCTTAGAAGTCAAATAATTTCCTATTTTCCTCTATTCAGATTCCAAAGCTTTTCATATAATCTAGTGATATTCTTGAGTATTAATAAAAAGAACATTTATTGAAATGATTTACACAATGGGAAATGCAGGATAAGAAAAATACAATTAAATATTAATATTCATTTTATAGCATTTGATAAATTTTGTATTTGAAATATTTTGATAGATTTTAAAATAGTGAAAACATTTCTGTGTTCAATACTCCACAGCAGCTATTTTATTAATGCTGATACTATATGCACTGTTTAATAAAGTTCTCTTTTTTCAGGAAGGAAAATTTCCATATACAGTGAATTGTTTTTCAAATTTTATTGGGGGGGGGCAGAACCAGGATGAAGGAGTAAAAGCAGGGACTCCAATTACCTTTAAATAATGAATTTAAACAAATTTTGAGTGGCAAACCCCACAAAAAATGTTCCAACTGAAGATAATTTGGAGGGTGAACGAATTTTATGAGTGAACAACATGGTATGGACACTCCATTTGGTTTTGTGTTGCTGCTCAATCCTATAATTTTTCTTTCTCAGAAAAGTTGCAGCAATAGGCACACATGAAATCATTCCTCCCATCCTGGAAAAACATTGTGACTAAGTCTTTATTTGAAACCAAGAAGTTTAATTTTGCTTTGCTGGGCTAGAGCCAGTTACCGAGCTGATATCTAATATATCCTTTCTTACCGTACCCATGTCCCACACTTGAACCAGAAAAAGGCTGAACTTTTGCAGATGTATTTTGGCAACATTAACAATGTTCATGGACATTCATTCAGGGCAGCTAGGTAATGCAATAGATAAAATACCCAAACCTGAAATAAAGAGAACTTGGGTTCAAGTTCTGGCTCAGACCCTTACTATCTGTGTGACCCTGGGCAACTAACTTAACCCTGTTAACTCAGTTTCTTCATCTGCAAAATGAGCTGGAGAAGGAAGTAATAAACTACTCCAACCACAAAGAGTCACAGGAGACTAAAAGGACTCAACAATAACAATGGGTATTCAGATATCTATTTACATAAACAGACAGTAATATTATGAACTAGAATTGGTATTAGGTTTCACCATTGTTTTAAAATTTCATTATTAATCCTTTAGGGCACCTTGCTTAGTCCTAAAAGAGAAACTAAGCATAGTCAGGTGGATAAAAACTTTTAAGTCATTTTTCTTTTTTTTTTCTTTTTTGCTGAGGCAATTGGGGTTAAGTAATTTGCCCAAGGTCACACAGCTAGACGAGTTAAGTGTCTGAGGCTAAATTTGAACTCAGGTCTTCCTGACTTCAGGACTGGTGCTCCACTGCACCACCTAGCTGCCCCTAATCATTTTTCAATAATGTCCAATGCTTTATGATTTCATTTGGAGGTTTTCCTGATAAAGATACTAGAGTGGTTTGCCATTTCTTTCTCCAGATCATTTTAGAAATGGGGAAACTGAAGTTAAATGACTTGCCCATGGTTACAGTTATTAAGTGTCTGAGGGCAAATTTGAACTCATGAAGATGAGTCATAATGACTCTAGGCCTGGAACTCTATCCCTTGTCCTACCTAACTTTCCAAACTAAATAGAAAACTGGTCTTGTCAAAGTCAGGAAAATATGGCTTCAAATCTTTCCTTTAAAACATATTGCCTATATGATCCTGGGTAATTTACTTAACATTTTTGTGATTTAAACAGCTCTCTGAGACCAAGCTAAGAAGATGCTGAACTGCATTGCCAAAGGAATTTCCTTACCTGGAAGTTCCTTATACTAATGAATTCATGGGTCTCTGATTCCAATCTTGTAACAGTAAAACTCTTGCAACTTACAACATTATTAAGGGCTGCAGTAATGAATTATGGCATTAGTAGTCCACTTCTGTCTCTCCATCTTTCCTTTTAATAAATTGAAAGTAATTAGACATAGATAGCATGTGGGTAATTATTTAAAAAAAAAACAACCTTGCATGCTAAATTAACAAAGCTGAAGTAATGGCAGGGAGAATATGATGCTAACAGAATGGAAAGTTTAGGATGTTCTGATATCCAGATTGCTGCCTAGACTGACTGAGGCTATTTGGAATAGTCTTTCTTATAATCCAGGTTTGTCCAGTTTTTGTCAAGCTTTTGAACCATCTGTTCAAGAATGAGAACTATTTCTCCTCCTTTTTGCAATGAAATGAAACTAGATATTATTCTTTATGAACTTGTAAAGAACCTTTTGGCAATCTCACAATTCTCAGCTTTAGTTCTTCCCTGATTAGATTCAAATTTATTAAATTTTGTACTTGTGATATAGTTAATTTTTTCCTCTGGCTGTTCTTACTTTATTAGATTCTCATTGAGAGATTTTGTATACTTCCTTTTTATATCTATGCACTTAGAGTCATGTGAAAATTTTTTGGAGTGGGGGAAAGAGTCTTAAGTGGAAAAAGTGTAAGAAATCTAGCTCTAAATAAGTGTTACTTTTTTTTTTTTTTTTTTTTTTTTTTCGCTAGAGTTCAATCCTCCTGCCTAGTTGGGTTAGGATAGGTGAATTTCTTTCAACTCCTAACATGCCCCTGGTGATTAGCATCTGGACCATGCAAATTACTTTTATATTTCCATGGACAACTAAGAAGTATAGTATGGCTAGAGCTCTAAACCCAGAGTCAGGCAGATCTAAGTTTAAATGCAGCTTCGGACACTTATTAGCCATGTGAACATGAAAAAGTCACTTTACTTCTGTGTCAATTTCCTCAACTATAAAATTGGGATAATAATGGCATTAGTCTCATAGGATTGTTTTGAAGATAAAAGATAAAAAATATTTTAAAGTACATAAGATAGTATATATAGTAGGCACTTATTCTGCCTTCTGACCTCATCATTCTAAAACTATCTCTTTCATGTCACCAACAATCTCTTGCAATATTTTATCAATGTTTCATTTGAAGCTTTTGACACTATTGATAATCCTCTCCTTAATCCTCTCTTCTTTTTCAGATTTTAAGGACAACACTTTCTTCTGGTTCTCCTCCTATTTATCAGAATTCTCCTTCTCAGATCCTTTGCTAGATCCTGATCCAGATAATACCTTCTATATATATATATATATATATATATCTCAGGTTTTATCCAGGCCCTCTTCTCTTCTCATTTAATACTTCTTCATTTGGTGATCTCAGCAGTTCTCATAGCCTTAATTACCATTTCTATGCTAATAATTCTCATATATATCCATTTGGCTCCAATCTCTCTGCTGACCTTCGATCTCCCATGTCTTTCAGATATCTCAAAACTGGATGTATGGCAGACATTTTAAACTCCACATATCCAAGACTAAACTTGTCTTTTCCCCAGAACTTTCTGTATTAATTTTTCTATTACTATTGAGGGCCCTGGTCTCTCAAGATTTGAAATGTAGGTAATGTCATTCTAAACTCCTCACTACTCTCCCATATCCAATCTGTTGCCAAAATCTGTCCATTATACCTTTGCAACAACTCTCTACTATGCTCCCTTTTCTTCTCTGATACTACTACCATTCTGGTGCAGGCCCTCATCACCTCATACCTAGAGTATTTTAATAGCTTACTGGCAAGTCTGCCTGTGTATATTCTCTCCCCACCAAAATCCACCCTATATTTAACTGCCAAAGAAATTATCTGAAAGCATAGATCTGAAAATGTGACCTCCTCACTCAAGAAACTACATTAGCTCCTAATCAACTCAAACATCAAATACAAAATCCTTTGGTTAGCATTCAGAGATTTTTTTAACCTACCCCCATCCTTTTTCAGTCTTTTCACATTTTATTCCTTACCACATATTCTTTCATCCAGTGTAACTAGCCTAGTTGTTATTCCACAAAGAAGATACTTTGAAGACAAAGAAGATCCATCTATAGCTCCAGGGATTTTCTTTGAGGGTCTCCCATGCATGAAATTCTCTCCCCACCTTATTTTTGACTCCTGGATTGTCTGGTTTCCTTCAGGTCTCAATTAAAATTTTATAGGAAACATTTCCCAACCCATTTTAATTCTATTGCCTACCCTATTTTAATCCTTTCCTATTTATCCTGTACATATCTTGCTTATATATATATTTGTATGTACATCTCCTCTGATAGACTGCAAGCTTCTTGAGAGTTAAAAGATTGTCTCTTTTGCCTCTATTTGTGTCTTTTGCACTTAGCTCAGTGAATGACACATAATTTGTATTTAGTAAGTGTTAACTGATTTGAGTAGCTATATGACTTGTTATAATGCAGTAAGAGCATCTTTCTCAAATTCTCAAATTATCTTTAGAATAGCATAAACGTTAAGAAACTGCTTTATTTAATTAAGTATTTCTCCATTCCTTTCCATGCTGGTAGATGGAGGAGAAAAAAGAGAGGAATGACTTGAAAGTTTTGGAATTTCCTGAGATTAGCTCATTAAAAATTGGATAAAATAAATGGTGGTGGGAAAGAAGTTGGGAATAATACCTGGTATATCCTTCTCTTGCTTGATTTATCTATGGCTGGTGGTTGCAAAATTGCTTCTAATCCACTTTTGCTATTTATAACAGAATTTTTTTGTGATAGCTAAGAATTTGAAATAAAGTAGATGTCTAATACTTGGGGAATGGTTAAACAAAATATGGTACATGAATGTAATATTACTGTACTAGAAGAAGTGATGTGTGTGATGAATACAGAGAAACATGGAAAGGGCTATATGAACAGATGCAGAATGAAGTAAGAAAGAAAACAATATATACAATAACAGGAGCAAAACATATGGAAAAGAACTACACATCAAAAAATCAAAGGTCAATATAATAAAATTTAAAGATTAAGTAGGATTCAAAATGAAAAAATATAAGATAGTTTTCTTTTCATGAAGATGGGCTATCCACAGGGATTACATATTGCACCTATTTTGAACTTTTTTT
Source organism: Myrmecobius fasciatus (assembly GCA_023553655.1). Taxonomy (NCBI): domain Eukaryota; kingdom Metazoa; phylum Chordata; class Mammalia; order Dasyuromorphia; family Myrmecobiidae; genus Myrmecobius; species Myrmecobius fasciatus. The sequence continues at coordinate 975,213 of JAJPUD010000090.1, forward strand.
TGCAATGTACCAGTCAGTTGTCCTGTCTCTCCCTCCCTCTTCCCTGGAAGTGAATGACTATCTGGAAAGTGAAGTGGGAAAGAATGCATGAGATACTTTGGTGATGTAAGATTCAGAAATATCAATAAAAACTTATTTTGTTTTTAAAAAATCGATTGTTCTTTGGAATACCTGGCCCCATTGTTCTGGTTCCAGGTCTCTGACTTTGAATCTCTGCCATGACTACCACTGCTTTCTAAGATGGATTTCAACGAGCTTTGCTTCAAGGTCCATAGTTGTAAGCAGTTAATAACTGCTGTCACTTCCTCAGAAAACACTCCTGATCTCATAATGATCTTCTCTTTTAGAAGGAATGACATGAAACTGCAGACATGTAATAAGGGCATAAAATCCTAAACTGGGAATCTTTCCAAGGGAAAAAGAGAAGAGGAAACTCAAGGATGTTGATAAATGTATACACACTTAAATTTCCCACCTTCCCCTCTATTCTGCTGAACTATTCCTCTCAGTTAACTTCTGTGAGGTATTAGCAACACCTGTTATTTTCCTAGACTCAATATAACATTAATGCTTTTCTTCACTTCTTTATGGTTTTATAATTGAGAGAAGTCTTCAAGAGGCATGTGGGGGAATTTTGAAATAGAAATTTAATACTTGAAAACTCCTTTGGTAATGAACCAGATATTCTGCCATCTAACCTTAGAGACCACAAGGATATACTCTGTAAAACCAGTTTATACAAAGATAGCTTATTCAATTGGTCACATAAAAATGTCACACACAACCTAAATCACCTCTCACCTCTGTGCCAATGGTTCATGGTAGCTCTAAAACTGGAGGCAGGAAACAGTTATCTCTAATTATGTCTTGTTCAATTGTGCCATTTAAACCATTAAACAGTTTTTAGAATTGCTATTTTTAGATATTCCATGCTTTTTGAGTGAATGGTATTGCTATCTCTTGTTTGGTTGTTAAATGTAGAAAACATTTTAGAATATATTTGCAATTTATTTTTAATATTCAAGAAAATTAAAGTATATAAAATTACTTCCATTTTTGAAAATGAAAACCAAAATATACTTATCTCTCTATATGTATATTAAATATACATATAAATATATACCATCTACATAAAAGTATATAAATATATATCATATTTAATACAAATTTGCCAAGATCATCTTACACAATTAGATTATAGTAGGTAACTTGATTTTTCTTTTTCTGAACAAAGTGGTACAAATATATCTAAGGAAATGAACTGAGGACTACTAAATCTTATTTCAGGTACGCAAGAAATCAGCAGAGGAACTCCGAGTCAATCCTCAAATCCAGTGATGAGCTCTGGAGACTCTTTGTGAAGCAGGGCTTTAAGTTATTCCAGGATTTGAACAAATGACAAAATAGCAGAATTATAGTCAGCAAATGTCATCAATCTTTGAATTGATTCTCCTTCACAACATATTTGAAAAATGATCATCCTTAAAGATATCTGCTAGTGGGAAGGATCATATTATCGCCCATAGTTGCTTATTTTACTTGCAGATTGATGTGATTATTTTTTTTTTTTTGCATGAGGTTAAAAATTGCCATTGTAACTTCCAATCATTGGTTCTAGTTCTGTCTTTTAGAGTCAAGCAAAGCAAACCTGTTCCCTATTCCACCTGAAAGCTCTTGGGATATTTAAATATACTTCCCATATCCATTCAAAGTTTTTTCTAGGCTAAAAATTCCTAGTTCTTTCAAATGATCCTCCTTTGGCATGAGTCTGAGGCCTTTGCTACAATCATGGTTACTGTTCTCTGTATGCTCTCTATGCTTATTATTGTCCTTCCTACACTGCGGCATGGAGAATTCATTGAATCTTTTTATATATTTTCTTGCAATACCAAGTATGGTAGCACTATAACTTTCTGAGTTCTAACTATTGGCCTCTCTTAACGAAATTTAAAATTGAATTAGCTTTCTTGGATACAATAATATACCATCAACTCATGTTAGTTTTTAATCCACTGAAACTTCCAGTTTTTTTTTTTCAGACTAACCACTGTTTAGTCATACTTTCTATATCTTGTATTAGTGAAGCAATTTTAAGAAATCTAAACAGAGGGGACAATTCTAGGAAGATGGGGGAGTAGGTTGGTAAATTTCAAGCTCTCCCAATTTTCTCCACAAATAGAATGAATTTATGCCTCAGGGTAAACATAGATTCCTGAAAAATCAAGAAGACTCAGGGTAGAAGAAGGATCCTCCTGGTACAATCTGAGAAGATCAGAAGAAAAACCCAGGGCTGGGATTAACTCATGTGAAATGCAAACCTTTTTGGGCTAGCTCAATTGAAACACCAAGTGGGGAGCCCGAGGGTTTGCTGGGTATGGCTGGAGCCTCTGCAAGAACCACAGAAACATTCACCTCCTAGACTGTAGAGTCAGGTTTTATCTGGAAAGACAGAGGGAACCTCAGCTGATTTGGAACACCAGGCCCAGTTGTACTGCATAGACTCGACCTTGGGTGAATATAGAGGCAGGGGGCAGGAACCTGGCTGCTTGCACTTGCAAGAGGGGAGAGTTTTTGGTTGGGGGTTCCTGGTCACAGGAGAAAGCTGTGAGAAGCTCTGAGAAGCCAGAGACATCATCTTCTCCCCATTCCAGGATTAGAGATGGTTATACTAATACCTCTAATTTAAAAAAAAATGAGCCAGCAAAGAAGAAAGAACCCCACCATGTAGAAACATACTATGGGACTAGGGAAGAGTGATGCTCATTTTCAAAAAAGAACACTGAAGTAGAAACAAACAAACAAACAAACAAACAAAAAACAAAAAAACTTCCATCTCAGAGTCATGTGAAATGGCTCTTTGCCCAGAGAGAATTTATCAAAGAACTCAAAAAAAAATTTAGAAGTCAAATGAGAGACATTGAGAAAAAACTAAAAACTAAAAACAAAAATCATCCAAGAAAAACAAGAAGATTATGAAAAAAAATTAACCAACTAGAAAAGGAGATACAGAATCTCAAAGATGAAAATAACTCTTTGGGGGCAGGTAGGTGGCACAGTAGATAGAGCACCAGCCCCGAAGTCAGGAGAACCTGAGTTCAAATCTGGCCTCAGACACTTAACATTTTCTTGCTGTGTGACTCTGGGCAAGTCACTTAACTCTAATTGCCTCAGCAAACTAATAATAATAATAATAACTCTTTGAAAATTAGGATTGGGCAAGGGGAAGTCAGTGAAGTTGTGAAAGACCAAGAAATAACAAAACATATTATAAAGAATGAAAAAATAGAACAGAATGTGAAACATCTTACAAGAAAAATGACAGATCTGGAGAATAGATTAAAATGAAAAAATATAAAATAATTGGACTGCCTGAAATTTATGACCAAAAAAAGGATCTTGACACAATAATGCAAGAAATAATCCAAGAAAAATGTCCTGGAATGATGGAATATGAGGGGAAAGTAGAAATAGAAAAAAATTACTGATCATCACCTCAAAGAGATCCTTTGTGTAAAACACATAGGAATATTATTGCCAAATTTTCAAACCCCCAGATCAAAGAGAACATTTTGCAAGAAACAGGAAAAAACCATTTCAAATATGTTGGAACTGCAATTAGAATTGTACAGGCTTTATCAGCAGCCACAATAAAAGGCCACAGATCCTGGAATCATATCTGACAAAATATCATATTCAGCAAAATTATCTATAATATTAAATGAGAAAAAATGGACATTCAATGAACGTGCAGATTTCCAAGACTTTCTATCAACTAAACCCAAACTTAGAAAAGTTAGCATATAAGAGCCAATATCAAAGAGCAATTTCAAGGAACTCAACATGGAGAAATTGTTTTTTTTTTAACATGGAAAATTTATAGCACATGTTTAAGACTGACATCAACAATACAAGAACTCAAGAGCAAGATTGGGGCAGAGATAAGGTAAAAATAGTAATTAGATCATACAAATGAGGTGCAGAAGAAGAATAGCCATAGAGTCATTAGAGAGGAGAGAAGGACTCATAGTTCTGAAAACCTACTCACATTGGGAATGAGTTAAACAAACAACACTACATATATACCATGAAGGGAACAGTACAATTCAAAATCTATAAAGAAATAAGGGAGGAGGGATAAGAAGATAGCAAAACAAAGGGAAGACAAAGAAGGGATCCATGGGGTAAGGAAGATTAAGTAATAGGAAGGCAAGTTAGGAGCAGAATTAAAGAAAAGAGTCAGCAGGGTTAAGAAAGATATGTTATATCTATGTGTGTGTGTTTATATATATATATACATACACACATATATGAATGTATACTTTCTTAACTATAGGTTGCTTGGGGATGGTGGGAGAGATTAAAGGGGGACAATTTCATGGAGGCACATAGGAATATCATGGTTGGGGTTCCTGACTCAGGAGCAGGTATTGGGACTGTATTTGGAAACTTGATCATCAGCTTTGCTGAGAATACATCTCTCAAGCATTCATCTTTTCATACATCATTTTGGTGCTTTGCCATGTCAGAAATCATAGACTTCTTTACTGTTTGATGGGGATCATCTTCTTCATCTTCATCATTGATGCTTGCCTGTGTTACAATGCTTTGACTTTAACTATGAGTCCCTTAGTGACATATACCAAGTCATAATATGTGAGAGAGAGAGAGAGAAAAAAGAGAGAGAGAGAGAGAGAGAGAGAGAGAGAGAGAGAGAGAGAGAGAGAGAGAGAGAGAGGGAGGGAGGGAGGGAGGGAGAGAGAGAGAAGGAGAGGGAGAGGGAAATGAAGAGGGAGAGGCAGAGGAAAAAGGAGAGGAAGAGGGAGGGAGGGAGAGAAGGAAAGAGGGAAAGAGTGCAAATGCTAATACTAAGAGTTAGTGAGGTCCTATGGAAAGTCCTTAGATTATTTTTAAAAAGTTATGGGCTTGCTATTACATTGCTAGTTAAAACCTTGGATCCTGCCACTTTCCTGGGCTATCTCATAGCTATAGATTTATATATACATATGCATATACATGTACATAGTGGTATCTCTCTAAATAGATTTTTATGGAAGCTTTAATAGATTAATGATAAGGGTATTTCTTATTTAGCCACTCAAGTCCTTTATGGCCTCTGTATTCTGTGAGATGTGAAACCTCATTTCTGAATCTTGCCCTTCCCTTGGGTTTTGAGGGTCATTTACCTTTTGTCAGTACAGCAGATGGAATGTTGCATGCTTGGCTCAAGGCCCCTGGCTCAGTGCCCTGGACCATGAGGCCAGTTGCTTTACTCAGAGGGCAGCCTTGAATGCAGGCCTATGCATTTGTCCCAGGGCTTTCAACTACTTTAGAAATATGGCATGGTTTTTATTTAAATGCAGAGGACAAGATTTTGAATCCAAATTGAATCTAAGTGATAATCTGAATATAGGAAATGATTGGTTTCTCTTCAACTGAATTTAGAAACTTTTCTTTGCCATGAAATGTGATAGATCTTGAAAGCCATGAAGGGCATCTTGTTTAGACATTTAGAGTTTCATCTAGTTTATTAACAACTTCACTAGAACACTTGAAGTCAGGTATGGATACGCCAGCAGATGACCTTATAATCAATACCTCTTACCAGAAAGTAGGGTATGTTATAATTTTCACTAGTGTCTTGATACATCACCTTTTAATAGCATCTCACATTTTTATAATATGCTTTTATTACATTATGCCATTTTATCCACAACATCACCATGTAAGGGAAGGCAGATATTATGTTTGTTGTTTTTATAGACAAAGCAACAGGCTCAGAAAAAGAAAATGTCATTGATTTATCAAAGCCTACATGGCTAAACCAAGGCCTTCAACCCTTTATTGTGTTATTTTTGTTATATTATCCTACTTAAATCAAAAAAGCTAATTCTAGATTGTTGTGGACAAAACGTGGTCCATTCATTTTATATTGTATCATGGAATTTTTGTCTTTTTATATATTACCAGAATATAGTATTTCTAAAAACCTATTGTGACCACATTAATTTTTTTTTATATTCTCTGAATTCTATTATTTGTGGACTGATTTCACTGCTGTGGTTAAACTACCTCCCATTGGGTAGTATAATAAATTCTATGGCCAAATAATTTGCCAACTTTAGATCTACCTGGTAACAGATATCTCTGATCTTACTTAGGTTGATCCTTGCTTATTAGGATTGTATTATATAAGAATTTGTTCTTTATGAAAAGAGACAAGTTTTTAGACATTGTGTTTTCTGGAACTGCTGAAGCTAATATACGCCTAAATGTAATTTGACTTTACCTCACTAATTATGAGATCTATAAAATAAGATTATTGGTCTAAACTCCTCATGGTTCAATTGAATTAAATGAAGTTCAGAAAAGTTAAATAACTTGCTCAATGCTACAAAAAGTCACTAGAAGCATCAGTTTAGTGAACCCAGGTTTCCTGAACCCAGGTCCAATCTGATTTCTATTATACCCCACTTAAGGATGAGTAAATGATATAATTCTTTTTAGAGGACTGCCTCTAAAATAGGAAAAAGTTAACTCCTGCTTGGTTTAGAGCTTGTTTCCATTTCTATACTTTAAGATTAAAAGAATAGAAAAAGATAAACTCCTCCAACCTACTTCTATCTCTAACTCTGGCACACTAAAGTGAACTAAGCTTACTGATTTCTTAGATGTTTGTGTCCTCCTTTAGGTTGACCACAAAAGAAAATGTTACTTGATTTAGAGGAAGGTCAATAAACCAGATTAACTATCACCTATGGCTTTTATTTGTCTTCCCTGATGCAATTTGAAATAGTTTGAACACCTGCTTTAAATCTATTCTGGTGAGTTATTGGAAAATGTAATTGAAGAATATAGCCACTGCTGATGTTCAAAATCTTTGTTTTCCAATTAGATCAGAAGCTTGTGTTTGTTTGTTTGTTTGTGTGTGTGTGTGTGTGTGTACACACACATAGATACACATATATGTATATACATATACATACACACATAAATATATTCATATGTATATATACATATATTATAAATGAGGCTGGGTATTTCCATATCCAATGTAAAATTAGCCATGTAATACAATACAAAGGATGGTAGGCACTGAGGTGCAAGGGAAAGAGTCCTTGGGTTCCAGTCTCACCTGGGATGCTATCTCATCATGGGCAAGTTCCTTCACTTCTCTGTGCCTCAGTGACCTCTTTTATAAATGCAGAAGTTGGATTACATAGAGCTTTTAGCTCTAGCTCTGAAATGCTATGAAATATAAGCACAATTTCAATCTTTATGAGTTTATATTCAGCTAAGCATGGCAATGCATGCCATTAATCCTTGCAATGAGAAGGTTGGTAGATTGCTTGAACTTGAGAATCCTGAGCTACAGTAGAACTAAAGTCAAATGACTGTCCACACTAAGTCTAGCCTGTGGAGGATGTAGTAGCATATCAGTCTGCTTATTGAGAGAAGAACTCTCCTAGGTCAGGAATGAAGCACATCCCAATTAATCATTAGTAAAATTAGTAGAAATGAGTGACCACTGTATTTACAACTTGGAACAGACAGTGATAGCTTCAAAGTAAGAGACTGTATTTCTATGAAGGGAGCCATTCAACAGCAACTTTTGCTTCTCTTCCTTCTCGTTCTCCTCCTCTTCCTCCTCCCCCTCTTCTTCCTCCTCCTCTTTCTCTTATAATTTCTACTACTACTACCATCACTACCACTACTACAATCAAACAAAATTAATAAGTAATTATTAACGGTTTGTGGTACTGAATATAATCCAAAAATAAATAGAACTAATAGATATTTTCATATTGCTTTAGAGCTTGTGAAATGATGCATATACATTATATCTTTTGGTCTTACAACCAACCTATTTGAGAAATGAGGAAATTGATTCACCGAAAAACTATTTTCCCAGGATCATACTGTAAGTATCTAAGGTGGAATTTTTAACATATACTACTTGTTCATTGAAAACACATATACACACACACAATTAATTGAGCAAATGCTGCCTTAAAAGCTCTTCTACAAGTCTATGAAAATATTAAAATCATGACATCATTTATGAGATGTAACAACAGATATAACTTTTTTCATCAACCATTTGGTTTTTAAAACTAAATTGAATATCAATGCATCAACCAGTCAGAAGCATTTCATAAGTATCAAATATATCCCAGAAATTTTCTTTGGAACTAGGGCTACAGGAGCAAAAATGAAACAGAACTTATTCTCTAGAAATTATGTTCCATTTGGAGTGGAGGAAGAAGAGTCAAATAACTTTCATATAGAAGTTTATGTAAATATAGAATGATTCAAAGTGAGAAGAGGCACTAGTAGCTGGAGTGATCAGGAAAGGCTTTGTGTCAGAAGTTGTCCTTAAACTGAACTTTGAAAGAACCTAGAGAATCTAAGAGGTAGAGGTAAGGAAGAAATGCTTTCCTGATATAGGAGTGAGGGTAGGGGGTAGCCTGTGAAAATCATTGAGATGGGAGATAGGATAACACAGGATCAGCATTCTGGAGAAGGAAGAGTCACTGGAGTATATCTATTTTATGCCATTTATCTTGCAGATAATGAAACCGAGGCCCAGAAAAGTCAGATGATTGTATGAGATCAAATAGGTAGTAAGTATCAGACATCTTTGATTCAGTCCTTGACTTTTTGATTTATGGCCAGTGGTTCTTCCCTGATGCCATATAGCTTAATATGTTGTAGAGTTGACCAGTTCGGCTGAACCATATAGTATGTACATAATAGAAGGTAGATTAGAGGTCCCATTTTAAAGACCTTTAAATGAGAAAGAGAGGAATCTGTATTTTTTCCTAGGGGCTTTAGGGACTAACTGGAACTTCTTGAACCAGAAAAAAAAGAAACTTATTCTCATAGAAACAGTTTACCATGGACATTGAGGTTAGCAAAATGTCCAAGTTATAAAAGGATTCAATATTGATTGCAATGCCTTGTAGAGGCTAATATTTTTGGAGACTTTTTGCATTGAGACTCATAATAGTAATGAAATCTACCATCATTCACAAGAATTTGGCCTAATTTCACCAATGAAAAAGCAAATGCATAAAACATATCTTCTATCTAGACAAAGATATGCACTTTGGCAGACAACTCATAGATTTTCATCCCTTATTACATATATTAGGGACAGACATTGGTAATAAATAGGCAATGAGCTAATTACTCCTAAACAAGAGCATGAGGGAAGGATGGGTTGCCTTTGGGTAGTTGCATAATTCTCCCAATGACCCAGATCGCTTTGTGAAACAAAGATTCTGCTTTGGTATTCTTCTAGTGATCTTGAATACACATGAAACAGACTATGTTGTGTTTGACTATTGAAGAGTCATTGATTGTATATTTTTTGAAGAACTGAAATTGAGGATCATACAAATATCAATGGTGAGGTGAATGGTGGATATGAGCAGATTGCAACATAAGGAATTAGAAAAGTTAAAGGGTACCAAGAATTTCAATATGCCTGCAAAAAGAGAAATTAAGCAGTCTTGTATTGAGAGCCAGGCATATCTGATAATGGATGTCACATGTTTCATTGGTATCCAATAGAATGAAAAGAAAGGGCCCATACTTTGGATGAATACTGTGTGATGAATTTAAGAAAGGATACAGATGAGTATTACATAGCATAGGAAGTCATAGATGGACTGTAGTCTATAACAATAGATTAAATATTAATAATTAAATTAATCTAATGATTAAATTATTAACAATGACTGAGATTATAATAGAAAGGAATATCCACATAAATGGAATGAACTATGTATTAGGAATGGGAATTTGTGTGATTTAGGAAAAGCTGAGGAGTAATCTTTACCTTAGGGATAGTAGGTCCTATCCCAAGCTGACACTGACAAAGTTTAAGCATCCTGTCTCACTATCCTACTATCTCAACAGGGAGACAGAACCCTTGCTTGAAACTTAGTGAGAAAGAAAAAAAAAACAAAAATTTTTTTTGGGGAAAGGGACTATTCTGCCTTAGTCGTATTCTATTAGTCAGAAAAAGAGGGTCAGCAATTGAGAAGAGAAAGATACTTCCTATTATTTCCAACAAGTCATGAGCTTTTTATCTCCCCTAGTTAAAAAAAGATTGGAGTATCCACTGGAAAAGATTATTTTTTCCCGATTAAATTTAAATGTGATTCTCTGCTCCTCTCTTCCTATCCTTTTTCTACTGCTCTCTTTCTTGCCTGCTCTATTTTGTGTTCAAGTCAATTCAAAATGACTGCTCTTATACCTCAGCTCATATAACAATTCCAAGTTGAGTTCAGCAGAGTAAATATAATCATGGGTTCTAACCACTAGCTTGGTGGCTATCTGCCCATTCAGTAATTGGTCCACTTATAAAGGAGCAGATAGGATTTGTCCAAGTGCAGAGAAAAGCTTGATATTGGAGTTTAAATATATAGTAATTAAAAATACTTTTGCTGAGTTAAAAATGCAAATTTTAAAACACCTTTATTTAATAATTAGACACCAAATTAAAAAATATTAATCAATTGTCTTTGTCAATGATATCTTAAAACAGTAACCTTCTATCACTATTTTCCAATTAAAATGTTTTAAAGTTAAGCATTGCTTTTTAAAAAAAAAAAGCATTCAGTCAAAATTACCATTGGACTTAGTTGTATTCTGAGTATCATTTTGCAAATGGGCTTATCTGTGTATATGACCTTCAAGTAGATGCATTGACAAGTATGTTATGTACAGTGTACTGTGCTAAGCACTGAGAATATAAGAACACCAAAGCTTTCCAGCTCTCAGTGAGCTCACATTCTAATAGGGAGCTATAAAAGGTAAGTTCAACTAAATGGCACATGAAAATGCTTAGTAGACCTCATGGAGCAGTGGAAAGGGATATTGTAATACATCTAGATTAGTGTCACTTCCATTGAAACTATATATAATACTGCTATTACAAAGTTGGACAATGCCAAGGACTTTGGTGATAAGAACTTTTCTGGTTCTTCAGGAACTGTGAATGCTAAGAAGTCAGGGGCTATTAACATTAACAGAGCAAGTGATGAGTGCATCTCCACACGGATTAATTCCCAGGAAGACACTGTGATGGTTGGGTTAGAAGGAAGATGAGCATTATAGGGGATAGGGTCCTATTGTGACCATCCAGGAAGTAGAGAGAGGTGGTTGGCCTTCATATCTCTTCCTTATAGGACACTATTGCTTTATCTTTAAAATAAGAAAGTTTATCAACTGGCCTTCCAGTTCCCATGACATCTACTTTATAAATTTTTTCTTCAAGTCTCCATTTACCTCCCTATTTAAGACTTTTTTTTTTTTTTGCCAAATGAATATTTAATTCCCACCTAGAAAGAGATACTTCTTCCTTTCTCTACCAATAGACAATAGCCTTAGAGGAAAAAAAATCTTCTGAATACATGCATACACATGTGTACACCCCGCACAAACACACATATCTGTGTATAAATGTTTTTCCCCTCTCCTTCTGGACAGTGTTGCTCTCATGTAATAGCATTTTTAATTTAAATGGGAAGTCATACTTTGGCAAAGAAAGTTCCTTGCAGAATTTTGTATTTTTTCAGGAGAGACCATGTCTCTCCTGTCTGAGTCTATTAACTTCCTTGAATTTAAGTAAATGTAAAAGATTTGCCTGCCTAGGGTTTTGTAACACTTAACTCAAGCTTGAAGGGCACTTGAGATATAATAAGTGAGCTTTCATATTAATAGTAAATAACAATCTTTGAAAGTAATCTATTTTTTTTCCAAAGAGAAAAATCCTAATGTGTCCTATATGCAAAGCTTGACAATTCATGCTGAGAGCAGCATCCGTTCTGCACTTGTGGTTAAATCTCATGTATACCACATGTTACTGCTGATTTCCCATAGTAAAGGCCAAGAGTCTTCCAGTGAGCTGAAAAAACAAAAGAGCAAAAAAGAACTTCTGACTCTTTCCAAATACCTGCTAGAACCACTGAGAGCTATGTTCTCTCAAGATGCAGAAAAAAACCAAAACTAAATTTTACCTTCCTTTTACCAAAAAAATTCTTGTTGTCTTTTTAGCTTTCAAGTCTTTTAAAATGCTCTATTTTACAGATTATATGTGTTGTTTTCTGGGATTTTCCTCTTGAGGTTTCAGGACCCAATTTTTTCCTGTAAGAGATATCTTTGAAATCAAAAACTAAAACAGAGTTAAAGTATGTGGGAACGGGAGGGAGGAGACATACATACAGATGGAGATAGATACACAGAGTTAGACATAGAGAGGAGAGGGGGAAATGTGGGGGGAAAGAGAGAAAGAGAAATAGACAGAGAGGCAGACAGAAAAAAGGAAAAGGAGTGACAGACTGATTTTTTCACACACAGAGACAGAGACAGAGAGATACAGAGACAAAGACAAAGAGACAGAGATACAGAGAGAGAGACAAAGACAGAGAAATAGAGAGAAAGAAAGAGACAGAGACAAACAGAGGCACAGAATAAGAGAGATGGAGAAAGAGAAAAAAGGAGAGAGTGGGAGACAGAAAAGAAAGAACTTGCTCATTGTTACTTGCTATTTTTAGATAAAATTTTTGAAAAATCCTCTCACAAAGAGTCCAAGGGGATGAAGGATAAGAATGAAGACTCCACTGCAGGAAAGCTCCTTTTTGCCTGAATCTCCTTCTGAACTAACACCAGAGCAGTGAGGATCTTATTTAGGTCAGATTTACCCACAAGTATTTTGAGATTAAGAGTGTGTGTGTGTGTGTGTGTGTGTGTGTGTGTGTGTGAGAGAGAGAGAGAGAGAGAGAGAGAGAGAGACAGAGAAAGAGACAGAGAGACAGAGAGACAGAGAGACAGAGAAAGAGAGATGCTATGGCTCTTTGGTTTTGTTGAGAAATATTTAGTTATTTCTGTTTCTCTATTTTTGTAAGTCCATGAACTTGAAGTTGACATATATTGTAATTTAAAAATCAGAAGAATGGGAATAAGCATTATAAAAGCACTCACTATGTCTCAGGCACTGTGCTAAGCACTTTTTTTTTTTTACAATTATTAGCTAAAATGATCCTTACAACAACCATAGGAGGTAAGTCCTATTATTATCCCTATTTTATAGTTGAGGAAATTGGGGTTAAATAACTTGCCTGGGAGGATTAGTCAGAGTCTGAAGTTGAGTTTGAACTCAATTCTTCTAGACTCCAGGAGCAACTCTCTATCCACTGTACCACCAACTATCTATGATAGTTATGTAATATTCCCTTTAACCTAACAGTAGTTTCACTAAATCTATACTCCAAGAGTATAAGGAAGATTAAAGGAAAAGGAATCCTGTCTACAAAAATATTTATAGAAGCTCTTTTTGTGGTAGGGAAGAATTAAAAATCGAAAGAATACCCATCAATTAGAGAATGATTGAACAAATTGGGCTGCTTTATTGTGAAAGAATATTATTATGCTATAAAAATTGATGAGGGGCATGGTTTCAGAAAAACCCAGGAGAACTTATATGAATTGATGTAGAGTGAATTGAGCAGAACAAGGAGATCGTTACCCAGAATAAAAGTAATATTGTGATGATGATCAATTGTGAAAAATTTAGCTATTCTGGCCAAAAGAGTGATCCAAAAGCATTCCAAAAATGATGATGAAAAATGCTATTCACTTCCAGAGAGAAAACTGATGAGCTCAGAGTGCAAATTGAAGTATATTTTTTCCCTTTATTTTCTTGCTTTATTTTTTTCTTTTTCTTTTTAAACATCATGACTAATGTAAAAATATGCTCTGAAAGATTTCCTATGTATACTTGCTATCATGTTACTTGCCTTCTTAATGTTTGGGGCAGGGGATGGAGAAAAAAAAGAAAATTTGAAATTGAATTTTTTAAAAAAGGAATGCTAAAAATAAATAAATAAATTACATTCCAAAGACATTACAGTGACTTCTTCTTACTTTTAGGATAGAATAAAAATGTTTCTTGTCTGGCATTTAATGCCCTTCAGAATGTAGCTCCTTTCCAGTTGTTTCAAATCACCATCCCTACACAATCCAACCAACCTGATCTATTTATGACTCCCTGTCTATGACATTTAATCTTCTACCTTTATGCTTTGTCACAGGCTGTCCCTTACGCTTAGATTTCTCATGTTTACAGCTACATCTTAGACTTTAAATACATTTAAGGTTCAGTTCAAATGATACCACATTTGTTAAATGTTCCTTAATTCTCTTCACATGTTACCCCATTCTGAAATTACATTTCATTTACTATATGTATGTGCGTAGTCAATGTGTTATTTCCTTTTTAATAGACTGTAAGTTCCTGGAAAGTAGGAGCTATTCTTATTTTTGCCTGTGTGTTCTAAGCACCCTATACAGTGGCCAGCACATAGTAGGTATTCAAACAATATTTAATGAAATGTTAAATTGAACAAGTGAGAAGTGTAAGTTAAGATTGTAGGAAGACATGGCAGATATGGAACAAAATGTTAAAAAAAATTGCAGAGGAGACCAATGGGAATTTTAATGCTAGGAAGGCTGGATGTTTTTGGTTCTCTGTTCTGTCAGTAAAAATCATCCATGACCAATAAGATTTAATATAAGAAAAGCAAATAAATATTAGTTTCTTCATTTGTAAAGTAAGGAAAAATAATATCTATTTTGATTACCTCCTAAAACAATTGTGAAAATATAAAATGTTGTTACTCTGAAAACTAGTATTAGTCCATAGAGTTAGGGACTGGAGCTCAGATTTCATTTTTTGTAGAGAACTATTAGATGAAGAAAATTCCTCTGTTAATTTATATGGCATGTTATACTGGTAGAGAGGTATGTAGAACACTGGAAGGTTATGGACTATGGACAGGGACACAAAGCTGCTGTGTGACACAAACAAGGTGTGAAACCATGTTTTCCTTGTTCTAAGGTCACTGTCTGTACTCCATATCTATTCATTCATAACATTCTAAAGCTACATTATGATGCCATGTAAATAACACTCTATTAGCATCAGAAGTCCAAGTTATATTGCTATTAAGACCAATTATTAATGCCCTCCCTATCCCCAAATTGCTGAATATTTACTTTGACCATTTTGTATCAACAGATCTGCTGATGGAAACCTGGAATTGGAGCCAGAAAGATATGAGTTTGAATCCAGTCTCAGAGACTTACCAACAATGTGAAACTAGTCAAATCATTTAAATTATTTTAATCTCAGTTTCTGAAATATAGGGATAATAATGGCACCTAATACAAAGCTTTTTCTAAGGAGTCAATGCTATTACATTTGTAAAACACTTCAATAACTTTAAAGTGGTACATAAATATTATTGTTGCTTCTGTTGCTTTCCTCCTCACCCTTACCCTTTCTAAACCTCCCACAAATTGAATAGAAGGTCTTTGAGGGCAAGGGATATTGATTTCTTATCCTTGGAGCCTAGCATAGTGCCTGGTACAGAACAAGGACTTTTTGAATGAATGGATGAGCTTAATTATACTTATTTATAAAATAAGAGTAAATACTTATAAGGGGAAAGCTTTTATATTATAAAATTGAATATAAATATGAACTATCATTATGATTTGCCAAATCCTTGCTAATAAGTGCATTTTATCTACTACTTAAATTGAACATAAGATTTCAAATAAGGTTCTTTTGTAAAAAGAAAAATGGAAGCAAGGAATGTGACTTAGAAAATAATATCCATTATCTTTTGCTGGAAAGCTTTTGTTTATTGCTTTCTAAACTTTTGTCAAACATTATAATAATTAAATAGCCTAGTCCATAGAAGATAAAACTGACAGAATCATTGGTATTATAAAGAATATAAAGAAGTGTCAAAGAGAGCCAGGAACAGGAAAGTTTATTATAACAAGATGTTCTTGGAATGAGAAATAGACAATATTTTTCATCAAATCAAAATCGAATAACTTAAATCAAGTCAAGCCTTCCTGAATATATAAACTTGTTAGCCAGGAGTTCATTTACATTATACTTTTCAGGCTTGACATCAAATCCTTTATTTCAAAGTACACAAGATTTTATTATGCAGGATTTGCTATAAAATGGTTTACAATGGCAACAAGGGAGAAAAAGACCAAAGGCAGACTACACCAATTCTGAACCTGGGGCCTAATTACCTATTCAATAATAGGAGATTATTATTAATTTTTTAAAAATACATCATGATTTTAAAGCGATTGGTAGTGTAAGATGATGAAAATTTAAAGTTAAAATAATGCTATCAATTTTGAAATATTTTGTTTTTCTTACTCTATTTAGAAACATGCCTGGTTGTAGCAGTGATTTTTAAAGTATACCATCTAAAAGAAAAATTTTAAAGGTGACGATTTGGATAAAAAAAAAAAAAAAACTTCAGGATTGAATTGTAGTAACCATCCTTTAGAATTTTTAAATTTTCAATGTCTGTATATGTATCTCAGAAATTGACATACTACAAATCAGGATCTGTTTTATCCTTCTTTTGATTGCGGACTTAGGAAAGAGAGAACAAATTAATAATGCTGATTAAACTTAAAAGAGTTGTGCGTTTTTGGAGAGTTGGTTGTTAAACATTTAATTACACATTCCTACCCAAAACACTGTCCTTTGCATCTCATTCTCTCTCTTACAAATAGTAAATACATAGATAGCAGTAGGGTCTTCATAAAATTCAATCCAAAGTTCATTTTGAAGTTTTAAGTTTTTACACACTCTTCCATCATTTAAAATATGTAAACTTAAAATACAAGGAATATATGATAAGAAATAATGTTCTTCTGTGCAACCCTGGGCAAGTCACTTAACCCCAGTTGCCTAAGCAAAATAAATAATAATAATAAAAAAGAAATAATATTCTTTGAATTGAAAGGTCTATATCTCAAGAGAAAAAAATCTCCTTACAAGTTGAAAAATCCACAACATTCCCTCTTTCCGTGTCCTTTGTTCCTTGAAGGACTATGTAAAGAAATTTCCCATCTGGGATAAGGTTCTGAGATTATCTGCCCCTAGTTAAAAAAGAAAACAAATACAAAATTAATCCCCAAAACATGTGATGATCCATTTTTAGAAATCACTTATGGTTTTAAAAGAAGCTTATTTTCTAGTTAATATTTCTTTTCATGTTCAGAAGACTTCAGAAATCCTGTTAGTATCTACATGTCACATTCCAATAAGATTTTTTCTTCTTTTTTTCCCCCTCAATGCACAGGAAGTACTTTGAAAACATGAAAGACCATGAAAAGTCCTTGAGCATTTTTTGCCACATAAACTCAAATTAAAAGAAAGGTAAAGTGTTCAGCATTTTTTCCCCTCTGATCCCTCTGGGCAATTTTCTTGTGGTCAGACACTAGAGTCTTCATTTTATTCTTTCTTCATAATATTAGGAACATTTCAGATATTCAATAGATATGAAAGAGGAGTTGAAGGCAAAGAATTCAAAGGATTGTTTTCAATGTGAACTTCAGAGATATTTTTATTTCAGAGATTGGGGAAAAGAATGGGTTTCACAATGGAAAACACTAGTGTGGTGTTGACACATCACCACAGACATTCATTCAGTGTCGGAAAAACAAGGATCTGTGGCAGAATTCAACTGATGTAGGTTTCCTGGAATGGGAAGTGTGATGAGGATTTTTGGAGGTAAAAAGGAAGTGAGAAATCATAGAGTGTGAAACCATCCTAGAAAATATGAGGTGTCATGAACAAACTACTTAGAGACCAAGTCATGCTGTAGAATGAGGGGAGTGGGGGGAAAACAGAAAGATTAGGGGGAGAGACACACACACACAGACAATAAGACACAGACAGACAGAATCACAGAGAGACAGACAGAGACATAGAACAGAGACAAGTAAAGAGACATGGATAGAGAAACAGAGAAAGAGAGAAAAGACAGAGAGAGAGAGAGAGAGAGAGAGAGAGAGAGAGAGAGAGAGAGAGA
>JAJPUD010000090.1:993146-1016398 GCA_023553655.1 Myrmecobius fasciatus
AGAGAGAGAGAGAGAGAGAGAGAGAGAGAGAGAGAGAGAGAGAGAGAGAAAGAGAATTAGAAAAATGGAGACAGAGGAATACAAGATGATAAATTAATTTGGCAATAGATAAGGCATTAGTACCTGGAAAAAAGAGGAAGGCTTCTACATCTCTTCTCTTCATATGAATTTATGAGTTTTAGTGTTTTAGTAATCTCCCAATAATGACACTCCTTTCATGAAAGGACGTCAGTTGCTGTATGTCTTATATAGTACAGAGAGATTGATTCTCTTGTCCCAAGTAGCAAACAGCTCATATATTTGAGAGGTTGGTCTTGAATCCAGGTCTTCCTGGCTACAAGGCTGATTCTCTAATCATTAGGCAATTGTGCCTCATGCACATATCCACGAACCCACAGTTATAACCACTGCAGAAGTATAATATCTACTGATAGGATTATATAAGCATTCACTCTTATTTGTGACCTTCAAGCTGGGACTCAAATGACAGTTTGAGTTTAGTTGAGGTGATATGAAAAGATTGTTTTTAAATCTTTGTAGCTGTGAGGAAAATTCAGCTTCCCTCCCCCTCCCTAGGGAGAGAAAAAACACACTATAGGAAAAAAATGATGAAGTTCTAACCATTGTATACTGAATTAGAATAGAAATGAGGATATAGAATTAGTTATTAAATTTTAGGTTAGGGTGTTAAAAGCTCCCTTGATTTTAAAATAACTCTGACTTATCACTATTACAGCTGTTCCACCAAGACCTTGTAATGGGATTAGAATCTGACTTAAAAAGTGATTTCCTTTCAAATAGCAAGATTCCAGCTGTGAGTAAAATCAGAGTGACTCTGTAGTGCTAAGACATATTTTAAATGGCTATAAGGAGTAGAAGGTTAACAAAGAATGAGCCTAAACCTGATTTGAGGGGGTAACCCAAGACCAAAGAAATCACAGCACCATCAGATTGCCTTTAGCTATGTCCAAACACAGATAACGCC
Organism: Myrmecobius fasciatus; assembly: GCA_023553655.1. Classification (NCBI taxonomy): domain Eukaryota; kingdom Metazoa; phylum Chordata; class Mammalia; order Dasyuromorphia; family Myrmecobiidae; genus Myrmecobius; species Myrmecobius fasciatus. The sequence goes on from JAJPUD010000090.1 coordinate 994,132, forward strand.
ATCACCAACAGGTCTCCATCTAAACAGATAGGTCAGAGTATATGTGATTTTTTTAATTAAAAAAATTATTCACATATTTCCAGAGAATAATAAGAGTAGACCTCTGAAAGGAAAATTATCTCTGCCAAATAATAACCATGTAAAACGAAAAAAGAAAAGTCAGAGTTCAAATAAAATTCTTTAAAATATTTTAATTGGGTTTATAATCTTAAACATCTGAATTTTTGACCTGATTTTGACATCCTTGGACAAACTTCAAGTCCTTATACTCCAAACTAGAAAATAAGATTTGAATAAAACTGTGATAGTGGGTAAGTTGTAAAGATGACAAGCCTATAAGAATTTCTTCAAAGGACAGTTGGATTAGAGCAGCCTTGAATTTTATTTCTAATAGAGTCTTCTACTATATGGAGGAAAAAGGGGGCATTTAGTTTCCTTCTTAGAATATTTAGGATATCTTGACCTGAATTTGGAACTTGGAGGACTAAGTTATAGGGATACTAAAACCAAATACAATTTTGACATGTAATTCAGTGTTTCCATTGCTCACACTTCTAGCTGTGGAGGCAAAGCTCTGAATATAATAGCAATCTCAGATTCACAGAATGCTGGCACTAGATAGCTTGACTTTCCTCGTTGAAAGAATAGTCATAATGGGCTGAATGGCAGCGTGAAACAGTGAATAGAGAGCATACCTTGGAAGAGTAAATTGAAGTTCTAAGTCTCATTACGTACTAGTTGTATGACTCTGGACAAGTCTAACTGCCCCTAAGGCATTCTCTAAGATTTATAATTACAGATGAATTACTACTATCCTTCAGTAAAGACATTTACATCAGGAATTTTCTATACCTAGAGAATCAAAGAGGAGGCAGGCAGGTGGCTCAGTAGATAAAGAGCTTGACCTGAAATCAAGGAAAGCCTGAATTCAAATCCAGTCTCTTACTAGTTTTGTGATCCTGGGTAAGTCATTTAACCTCTGTTTGCCTTAATCTATTGGAGAAGAAATCTGGTATCTTTGTCAAGAAAATACCTTAGACAATGATCCACTGGGTCATGAAGATTTGGACATGACTAAGCAACCCCAAACCAAAAAGAACCATAATTCATGATCTCCCTTATCCTTCTTCCTCCCTTTTCTTCAAGGCTATACACTGATGTACATCAAGAAACACCTTGCCTCTACTGACAATTATATTGAAAATGTATCTTTTTTAGGAGAAAATGTGTAATCACATGAAATTTTGTGAAGGGAAGGAGAGACACACCATAAAAATTAGTTCTAAACTAGAAGTCAAAGATCTGGGTTTGGGTCCCAGTTATGCTACTTAACAACTATGTAACTATAGACACTTAGCCTTTCTCAGTCTGTTTCTTATTCTGTGAAGTGGAGATAGTAACACTTAGATCACATCCCATCCCAGACTTGTTCCAGGATTAAGAGAATTAATTATTTTTGAATAATGGTGATGGTGGTGATATGACAGGATGTCTTATTGATTTACAATGTTTTTTTCTTTAAATATAATGTTGGAGTAATAATGATGCTGATGGTTATCATTAGTTTTGACATTTCTATAGTGCCATAAAATATATAAAATGCATTATTTCTTATGCCTCACAATTTCTCTGTGAAGTAGAAAATGTAGCTATTATTATCATCCCCATTTTCCAGAAAAAGTAACTGAGCCTTTGAAATGTTAAGAGCCTTGTCTTTAGTCACCAAACAAGTAAGTGTTAGAGGTAGGATTAAAAGCTAGGTCTTCCTGACTCTAAGTCCACCAATATCCACTGTCACTTGTCTTATTAGTATTTTATGTATATTTTTGGTGTATGTCTGTATATGCAGACATACACATTCAATTTTACTCTGTTCATTTAAAATCTTGAGATACTGGAGAACACATAGTTTATATGTAGTAAATAGGCTCTTGTGTTTTTTCTACAAATCATCACAAGTAACTGCATTTTCCATGACTTTGGATAATAAGACACCATTAACAACATGCTGTTAGGTCAACTAATTATCCTATTTTCTTCACAGCACTGCTCACAAATAGAAAACTAGCCTGAAATTTGAGTTTCACCTCCTTTAATTTTCTCTGTAGTTGGATATGCTAATAAGCAATTGCAACAATCAAATGTGATCTACCAAAGAGAAGACATGGAATTGTGAGTGTCAGAATAATCCCCAGATTGAAAAATATATCATGAAATAATTTAGTATCTACTATACTTTCTTGTAATTTCCAATATTTTCCCTTGATCTTTATTAATCTTTAAAAAAAAAAAAACAAATATCATGGTAGGACAACATTAGATTTGGATTCAGGAGAGTTAGGCTTTCATTTTTCTGCTATATTCTGTTGTATGGGACCTTGGAGATCATCTAGTTTAACCCCTTCATTTTATAGATAAAGAAACTTAGACTTAGTGAGACTAAGTAATTTGACTGAAGTTACACAGATAGCAAAGAGTAAAGCCAAGATTCCATTCTACGTATTTTCTACTCTAAATATAGCAATTCTTCACTATACTGTGTAACCATAATTAATATCTTTTCAAAGCTTCAATTTTCTGATGTATAGAATGGGTGCAATATCATTTATCATACTAATATCAGGGTTACTCAAAAGAAAGTTCTTTGCAAATTCCTAAGCATTGTATAAATGTTCATTATTATTTATTTCAAATTGTTTAACAACCTGTTTGAAATTCCCTAGATTCTGTACTAAAAAGAAATAAAAAATAACAAATTTTGCTGAAAGAATAAATCTTGCTTTTTGAAGGGTACTAAAGGAAGGGGAAGAGAGCTGGAGTTCTCATCACTATGATCCTCAGCATTGATGGGTTTTATAACTTTTATGGTCATAGATTCAATGTGTGGTGAGGAAGAGACAGAGGACTGTATGTTCTACAAACTGCTTCCACTGCCTTGATCACCATCTCCCCTTTGATCCCAGTGGTGTTAGCTCAAGCTTTTGTGCCCAAGAATACCAAGTAATAGGATGCTCCCCTCTCCAGATTACCAGTTCTCTTCTCACTCAGCCGTACCCAGTCTCTCACCATACATTATTCAGTGAATCAAACTTTGTGTTATCATGACCAATACATGCAGCACCAAATCCTTTGCACCTAAAACTACTGAAGACCCAGAAAGAGGGTTCTTATCCTAATAATTTCTGGCCAAATAGTTCAACCAAAGAAACATATATGGTTTTTATCAATTCAAATGACAGTCAAGAACTAATTAGTGTAGTGCATAGAATGCTAGGACTTAAAATCAGAAAACCTAAGTTCAGTCTCAGCTACACAATAGCTATGTGACTCTTGGAAGGTCACTTTACTCTGCAAAATGGAAATTATAAAAGTACCTCCTATGCAAGGTTGTTGTGAGGATTAAAAGAACTAATACTATTAAGTGCTTTGTAAGTCTTAAAGAGCTATAGAAATAATAAAGATACATTGCTACTTGCATAGTGGGACTTTTCATCCACACTGCAGCTGGACCCTTCTCTATATGTTGTCTCCCTTTGTTACTTGGAATAATCTCCTTAGGTCCTCCCTAGCCATTTTAAAAAGTATTAGTCAAGCCAAAAGTTGAAATATCAAGGATATCTCTGGATATTTCTTGTGGACCAAAAAAATTATATACTATCATCACATCCCCATGGAAATAAATTCATGGCCCATAGCCAACTCCTCTTACAAAGTAGTTCTGTAGCAAGGGTGGCAATGTATGAGAAGTAGATTTTATTCCAGAAAATCTAGTTTTTGTTGTTTCCTTTAGAAATGCAGAAGAGGTCAGGAAGCATAATCTGAAAGTGCTTGAAACTTAAAACACTCACACACATACAAATCTCCTGGTTCAAGGAAAAGAAACTTTTGTGATCATATTTGCTAAAAAGCATTTCAAAGCATACCAGGAAACAACTTCTAAGAATGGTTTCCTTCTATATTTCTTGATTCTATACAGTGGTGTAGGTGATGAAATATTGAAGATAAAAAAGTCATTTTCATCTCACTTCCAGCTAAACTGGGAAGCAGAAAGACCAGGAGAAAATCTGTGAGAAATGTTATTTGGAAATTTTTGCTAAATCTTATCCACTCTAATAATTTTAATAGTTCAAATAAGTGAAGGACCTTTGGGGGCACACCTAATTTGCCAAGGGAGTCCTTAATTAAATAGAACAGGATATGGTTGTAGTGGCTGGCTTTCAAATGTCAGAAATAAGTATGAATTTTTTTGTGTCATTTTGTGCTTCAAAATATAAATTTGTTTTGGAAGATCTGCTGAATTCCATAATAGTACCTTTGATTTTAGCTATGTCTGTAAATACAATATGAGTGTCTTTTGAGTAGATTTGCTTTTCAGTACTTTATAATCAATCTTTTAAAAAAAGCATGATAGTATTATTGTGTTCCCTTGTTTTTGTTTGTCATATATATTAGCTAGAGGTGAAAGGTAATTTCATGTCTCAGAAACTTATGAAATTGTGAGCTGGTAATGTTATGTGTATGTCGTTTTTAGTTTGATTTATTGAAGTTGAAAATGCCTATGATAACAGCACTAAATATTATTCTAGTGATACTATTTCCCTTCATTCACTCATTTAATATTCAGTAAATACTTATTAAGCACCTACTATGTGTGCAGTACTGATATTTGGTACTGATGGGAGAAAGGTAAAATATGATACAATAATTCTATGTCCTTTTGTACCATTTTTATAGTAATCCCTCTAACACCAAATTTCCACTCCTCTTCAAAGTTTTGTTTGGAAATTAATTCAAACCAAGAGTATATTCTCACCTTGTTTATTTGTTTCATTTTCTTTAAGAATATTCAATGTCATAGAATCACAAGCTTCTTGGTGGTTTCACCATAAGCACAGAAAAGGAAAGTATGAGGATTATAGATCAGGCTAAAGAATTTTTTTTTAAAAGGTCCTTAACCCACTGAGAAACCTCACATTTGTACATAATATATTATCAATACCTTTTAAAAGAAAGTTGTATTCTTTTTTCTATAGCCAGCAGGCACATAAAATGAAAATGACTATCTTAATGGACAGGAAATGACTGGTTACTAAGGTGAGAGACATTTCAGAATTAGCTCTCTACAGTTAGATCAACAACTGGTGAAAGCAAAGGTCAAAGCAATACCTAATTAAAAGAAAGATAAAAAGACAAAAAGTTGTATGCAGCTACAATGAAACCTGTTTAAACTACTAACATAAATAAAGATACTAATTATTATTATCAACATTTCTTTAAAGAAGTTGAACTGCCATAAAACAATTATCACAATAAAGAAGCCAAAAGAACTCAGAAAATGCCTCAGATAGTAAATACTTAATATCCTTTTCATTCATCCAAGGTAAGAGTAGTTTAGAATATGAAATTATTTGGAAATAATTTCAATGGAGGGTAATACGACTTGAGTGATATTGCCTCCAAAAAGCAGTAAAATGTGAAAGAGATGAAATTAAAAACACATCACAGAGTCTGGTATTTTTGACGTACAGAGATTAGACTCAAATATACTGGATCTTCCCAAAAGTACTTGTATCAAAATAATCAATAAACATTTATCAAGCATTATGTGTCAAGCACTTGGTTAAGCACTGAGGATACAAAAAGAGGCAAAAACTATTCCCTGCCTTCAAGGAGCTAACAATCTAATGGAAGAGTAACAAAAAAACAAACAAGCAAACAAATATATACCAAAGATCACATACAGGAATAATAGCAAGTAAATGAGAGAAGGAAGGCTCTAAAAGTAAGAGGTGTTAGGAAAGGCTTCCTGTAGAAGGTAGTTGGTAATTAAAAAAAATTAATTGGGACTTCAAGAAAACTTGGGAAATCAGTAGGTGAAGATGAAAAAGGAGAAAATTTCAGGTATAAGGGACAGTAAGAGAAATTGCAGGGAGCTGAGAGATAGTGTGTCTTATTCCTAGAATAGCCACAAAGCCGGTGTCATTGGTTCAAAGAGTCTAGAGCTGGAAAGAAGACATAAGAAAATAGTAGTAGACTAGGTTATGAAGGGTTATGATTGTCAACAGAACATGAATTTTTTCTTTGTTTTGTTTTTTGTCCTGGAAGAGATAGAGAACTTCTGATAAAAATGACAATACTACCCAAACTAATTTACTTATTTAGTGCCATACCAATCAAACTCCCAAGAAATTATCTTACAGATCTAGAAAAAATAGTAGCAAAGTTCATTTGGAAGAACAAAAGGTCAAGAGTTTCAAAAGAATTAGTGAAAAAAAGGGCTTGATGATAGTGGACTTGCTGTACCAGATCTAAAACTATATTACAAAGCAGCAGTCATCAAAACCATTTGGTACTGGCTAAGAAATAGAGTAGTCGATCAATGGCATAGGATAGAATCACAGGACAAACTAGGCAATAACTATAGCAATTTAGTCTTTGATAAACCCAAAGACCCCAGCTTCTGGGATAAGTACTCACTATTTGGCAAAAGCTGCTGGGAAAACTGGAAACTAGTGTGAAAGAAATTAGGGCTTGACCCACATCTAATACCACATACCAAGATAAGATCTAAATGGGTTCATGATCTGGATATAAAGAGTGATACTATAAGTAAATTAGAGGAACGTAATACAGTTTACCTCTCAGACCTATGGAGATGGAATAAATTTATGTCCAAAGAAGAACTGGATCTCTTAATTGAAAACCAGATAGATAACTTTAAGTATATTGAGTTAAAAAGTTTTTGTACAAACAAAACCAATGCAGTCAAGATTAGGAGGAAAGCAATAAATTGGGAAATCATCTTTATATTTAAGGGTTCTGATAAAGGTCTCATCTCTAAAATATATAGAGAATTGTCTCATATTTATAAAAATTCAAGCCATTTTCCAATCGATAAATGGTCAAAGGATATGAACAGATAATTTTTAGAGGATGAAATTAAAACTATTTGTAGTCATATGAAAAGGTGCTCCAAATCACTATTGATCAGAGAAATGCAAATCAAGACAACCCTGAGGTACCACTACACACCTGTCAGATTGGCTAAAATGACAGGAAAAGTTAATGATGAATGTTGGAGGGGATGTGAGAAGGCTGGGACACTGATGCATTGTTGCTGGAGCTGTGAACGGATCCAGCCATTCTGGAGAGCAATTTGGAACTATGCTCAAAAAGTTATCAAACTGTGCATACCCTTTAACCCAGCAGCATTTCTATTGGGCTTATATCCCAAAGAAATCATAAAGGAAGGAAAGGGACCCACATGTGCAAGAATGTTTGTGGCAACCCTTTTTGTAGTGGCTAGAAACTGGAAAATGAATAGATGCCCTTCAATTGGAGAATGGCTGAATAAATTATGGTATATGAATATTATGGAATATTTTTGCTCTGTAAGAAATGACCAGCAGGACGATTTCAGAGAGGCCTGGAGAGACTTGCATGAACTGATGCTGAGTGAAATGAGCAGAACCAGTAGATCATTATACATGGCAACAACAATACTATATGACGATCAATTCTGATGGACATGGCTCCCTTCAACAATGAAATGTTTCAAACCACTTCCAATTGTTCACTCAAGAAAGACATATACACCCAGAGAGAGGGATGTGAAATGTGGACCACAACATAACATTCCCATACTCTTGATTGATGTTTGCTTACTTTGGGTTTCCTTTATCTGATATGTCTTTTATGTAGATACGATTTTTCTTGCACAACAATGATAAGTTTGGAAATATGTATACATATAAAAAAAAGAGATAGAGAACTTCTGGAATTCATTGAGTAGGAGAGGGGAAGAATGACATGATTAAACCTATGCTTTAGGAAAATCACTTTAGTGTTTGAATGGAGGATTGAAGCTAGACAATAAAAAGATTGGGAATGAAATAGATCTACCAGTATTTCTATAATGATCTATTTTAATTAATGATCACAGAGAAACCACCACACCAGGACTCTGAAATCCTAGTAGTTAATTAACCATTTGAGGAAGTATCAATGGCATCCAAATAAATTAATTTGGGAAGTACAGCTATAACTAACACATGGAGGAAATTTATACTAGAGGTGACAAAAAGGTTAAAAGCACAGAAGGGTCAATTAAAGCTTATAAATAGGAGGAAAGTTAAAAAAAAAATATGAAATAGTTAATGGAACTTTTAGAAGTTAAAGAAGTAGTGACATTTAGGACTATTTCTTTATCTACATGAAAATTTTTATGAAAATGTTCAATATGTATATTTTGATGGAAAAAATAAGAAGGGTGTAAGCTCTTATTTAAAAAAAAAAGAAAAGAAAACTTTGTCTGAGACCATGTCTTCACATTCTCAATGAAGGTAGAAAATTGAATTGCCAGAATAGAAAATTCATGATCCTACGCTGATTATTGCTTATTTATCTTTAAAGGCATTTCACTTGGAAGGGGTGAAAAAAAGCAGATTTAAAGCCTCTCCATCTGTGGACAGAGAGTCCATAGCAAGAAGACCCTGAATTTATGGTATTCTCTTTAGAGACTAGACTACAAATATTCCCTACCTCATCTCATTTGCTAGCTCTACTTTTTCTAAATCCAAAGAAAAGTTTGGGAATATCTGGAGTCTCTTAACATTCTTCTTCTAAAGTAAAGACTCAGACTGCCTTGGGTTTACAACAACCCTATTCCGGTATTTGGTTGTCTCAGAAAACAATTTCCAAAAGGGATAATCATCGTTGTTACTCATTCCAATATAAATATCAGACTTATGGAGACATCTGATGCATATATGAAAAGATTAATTGATTTCCAGCCCCCTTCAGTACTAAGAAGCTTTGTTGATCAGAAAAGGATAGGCCCACTCTGATCAATAAACAGAGATTTTCATGGAATGGATCCCTGGTGGGTTACAATATATATGATTTGGGGGCTGAAGAGTTTCTTCCCCAAAAATACATTCCATATATGTTCAGAAACCATAAAGTTGGGTATTGTCTAGTGTTCTTAATGAGTCAAATTTAGTAACTCCCCAGCCACTTCTAAATTTCAATTAAATCCCTAAAGTAGAAACAAATGGCAAAGAATCCTTTAGATTTAATTTACATCAGCAATGGCATACTACTTTTCGCCAAATATATACAGCCCACTGAAAATATGGTGGTTTTGAATTTTCAGCATAATTAGCTTCTTTGGAAACTTTTCTGGAATGGCCGACATAAGCAATGACTCCTTGAAAAACTAGTAAGGGTTAGTAATTAGAGGTAGCTGGCAAAAAGGAGTAGTGGGGTGAGTAAAGGAAGCCTTTGTGGCTTTGTATTTTCTGTACTCTCAACTAAACCAGGAAAGGAAAAAAAAAAAAACCTCTGATTTAACCTCAAATGGAAGTTTTGATTTTTAATTATGGTAATGTGATTATTGAAATTGGCTTCAGACACATTAATGGTCTCTTACTCTGTAAGGTCCCCTCAGGTCCCTGTATAAATACTAGTGATCTTCTAGCATGAGATTCATGTCTGTGTTTAACACAATGAAGGAGAGTCTTACCCATGGGAATAATAACCTGAACAGACAGAGCTGAGTAGAATTCCTATTTCCATGAAATATTCAAATATGGACATGCATTTCTAGAGTAGAAATGATGTGTTCACTTGCTGAATGAATTTCAAAAATGCCATGTAACAGGCAGCAAAAGACATCTAGTTTGTATTCAGAGAAAGAGAAGATAATCATTTTAAAACAGATTTGGCAACTAGTATAATGCCAAAGTTTCACATGTGCTGACTTTTCTAAATTCTGGTTCTCTACTTTATGTTGTGTTTAATTAAGCAGGGACTAATGCTAAAGTTTGAAAGGTTTGCACAAGTTCCCTCAGAGTTCAAATATTTATTCAATGTCTATCTGAACTCCTTGTTCAAGAATCTTGCCAGAACATTAAATCAAAATAAATATAACTTTTAAGCTAATAACCACTGTAGATCACTAATATTTGAACCTCTCCCTCTCCCTCTCCCTCTCCCTCTCCCTCTCCCTCTCTCTCTCTCTTTCTGTTTTCCTCCATCCTTCCCTTCCTTTTCTACTTCTCCTTCACTCCCAGAAATTTAATCAAACACATCTGGACACAACTAAATAAAGTAGTTTACCAGAGGTCTTACTATCCATGCAGTGCTTAGATGACTTCACAAAATCACATACTAGATCTTCCGGCTTTGACTGAGTCAAAGCTCTATTTTGTTGTTTCCAGGTGCTTCCCTTGCAAGGAGATTGGCAGAGTGAGAGGAAACTGGTGAGGGATTTGCTACAGAAACCAGGCCAGCCCACAGAGTTAGGAAGCAAAAGTCTGGAATTTAATCAGTGTCCCAAAAGGAACTCTGTTCTTACTCATAGGATCTTTCCCATGATTGGTTTGGTGGTTGGTGACCTTGTCAAGAGTTTGAGGTTGCCAAAAAATGTAGTCATAGTGAGTACCCTTCAATGGGGCTTAGACTTTATTTACTGTCTCTGCTGTTTTCAACCTCAAAAGCACTTGATAACCCTCAAAACTGTAGACAAATGTGAGTTCTTATCATTAGGACTACTCTTCATAATAGTGAGACACTTGATGTAAGAATTCAGAATTTAGTTTCAAATCCGAATCCTATTTTTTTTCTAGTCAAGCAAAGCATTTTACTTGTCAATCTTAGCTATCGTATGTAATAATTGTTATTAACATTTACATAGGGCTTTTAAGGTTTGCAAAGCACTTTACAAAGGTTATCTAATTTTATCCTCACAAAGGAAAGTACCATTTTGTTCCCTATTTTCCATTTGAGGAAACTGAGGTAGAAAGTGGTTTAATGATTTGCCTATGGTCACACAGGTTGAATCTGAACTCAGGCCTTCTTGACTTCAGGCCCAGGATTCTATCCATTGCACTACCTAGCTGCCTCTACAAAATGGCGATAGAGGTGATCTAGATGACTTTTCAATTCAATTCTATTATTTCCAACAACTACTCTTTCGAAGCTGGAAAGAAAGAAAGAGAAGGAGAAAGAGAGGGAGAGGGAGAGGGAGATGACAAAGAGAGAGAAACAGAGAGAGAGAGAGAAATAATCCACCTTTCCATACTGTTTAAAAGTAGCTTTGAAGTACTATTATCCAATAACAAGTAAAATTCAAGTTGTGCATAAGATTATTCACTGGATCTATTACAAAACATGACAGCAATTTGCCTTTTTCTTTCCTAGGGAGGAAAGACAAGGACTGAGTCATTTTGTCTGAGATGTAATTAGCATGCCTAGCCTTAATGAATGTGATTTTCATGTTGGCCCTTAAGCAAAGCTCATACTGAGAATCAGGGGCACTCCCTTAAAAGGCCCTCCTTATCCTAAAATGTCTGCCATACTCCTTGATAAGTCATTGGAAAAAAAATAGCCTTATTTTCAGAGTTTGATTTCTGGCAGAAGAACTCCCTAACTTTTCTAGAAATAGTTCATTAAAAATTCCTACATAATGGTATCATTATCTGATGAGCTTTTAAACCTCTGGATCTGGACTCTTTTCATGAAATATCACCTTTCTCTAAGAGAGACAGATCTTAATAAGAGATAACCCCTATGAGCAATAGCTATCTGGGAGGTCAATCATACTGATTATTATTTCCTAAGTTATTTCTCTGTATCACAGAACATTTCACAATGGATTTCTTCTTTATTATATTAAAATCATCATTAGCTATATAGTTCAAATTCCTTTTCTATTCAAGAAAATTTGCCATGCTCGTGTCTCTGTTCCTTAAGACAAATTAGATAGATTTTTTTAAATGACTAGACTAAATAGCCTAACTTTACAGCTTATTTCCTTAAATACTTCTTTTGAAATTTAATGGGAAAATTAATATCAGAAGATGATTATGCATACAAAGAAAGCTTGCTGTCAAGGAGATACAATTCTATATATTGCAATACCCCATCTAGTGGCCATGTTTCCAAACTGTTTATTAGCATTCTTAACATTAATTTTTTCTTTCCATTAGAAAACGGTCTTTATAGAGGTAATGACAGTGGTTCACATTTATCTATAACTTTGTGATTTACAAATGTCTCTGTAAGGTTTATAGTCAGTATAGTAGAATATTCCTATTTGGAATACTTGGGTTGAAACCCCAAATTTATTATTTATGTGATTCCTGGGCCTCTATTTCATCCTCTGTAAAAAGGGAATAACAACACGTTTAGAATGGACCATAATGGGTTGTTGTGAGAATCAGATGAGATTAAAATGCAAATTTTGTAAGCTTTAAATTTTTTAAAACTTCAAGTGGATCTGTGATTTTTGTAAATCCCTCTGACAATACAGATTATAACCCAATAGGGAATACCTCATCTTAAAAAAAATAATAATATTGATTGCCAGCATTTATATAGTGCTTTAAGGTTTACAAAGCACTTTGTACATATAATCTCATTTAATCCTCACAACAACTATGGGAGATAGGTGCTATCATTATGTCCATTTTACAGTGGAAGAAACAGAGGCAGAAAAGAGTTAAGGGATTTACCTGCCCAGGAGCACACAGCTAGTAAGTTTCTTATGAAAGAATTAAACTCATATCCATGATCCCAATTTCTAAACTCTATTTGAAGTGTTGTTCAATTGCTTTACATCTGTAACTTGTTTATTTTCTGATTATGAAAGAGGTGTCAAGTTCTAGTAAATACAGGAAGAAAACAAAATTGCTTCCTTCACAATTTTTCTTTGACATTGTTCTTGAAATTCCAACAAAAATAATAAGAAAAGAGAAGGATATTTTAGATATGAATATAGGCAAAGAGGAGACAAAATTATCCCTATATGTTTATGGTGTGATTATTTAATTTAAAGAAAAAAGCAACTAATTGGAAAAGAAATTGAATTTTAACAAAGTTATAAAATAAAAAATAAGTACACAAAAATTAATTCCATTTCTAATTCTAGAAGAAAATGTAAAAACAAATCATATTCAAAAATAACTATCGTTTGTACAGAATATGAGTCATTTTACTTTTCCCAGAATTATTCCAAGGATGAGGTGAATAGGCATATTTAACTTTGCTAGCCACACTTAACACCTGAACAACAGGTCAGAATTCAAGAAAAAAACAGCTGGTGAGGGGGAAAGGATTGGTGCTCTGTTCACCTTAATCTCTGAGAGTTAGCTAGGAAGATTTTCTTTATTTCTGGATGGAAATGAAGCTCACAGGATAGGAAGGAAAGGTACTTAGAAACTTAGTTTCACCAACTTCACCAACTAAATTTGCCAGGGTGTCAGAATTTCTAATTACAGCTTTAAGTTATTGTCATTGTAACAATAGTTTTAGTTTATAAACTGTGGATTCGATGATATTCTCCAAGGTTATCTATTCTTCTTTACTATCCACTTTTGTTTACTGATTCAGAAATCATGGAAAATTTCATCTAAAGGAGACCTTGTCAGTGATATGTTAGAATCAGCTCAAATTGGCTCATGAATTAGTTGTTAAATTTTCAGTATGAGTATTTACACCTTAAAAATCAACAAATGCTACAAGCAAGTCAATATGATAGTTTGCCCACTTAAGAAAATAATGAAGAAAGTATTAATAATATAGGTTAAATTTAAAAATGTGTCGCATATATACTTTCTTTTTTTTCAGGAGAGCTTTTTGTTAAACATTTCCCCTGTACTACTGAGCCTTGTAGAATATAAAATCATGTTTTATAAGTAGAGAAATTGAGGTCAAATGATATTAAATGACTTGTCCAAAGTCATATTGCTATTTACACAGAGAGCTGGAATAAGAACACTTAGCAATCAGGTCTACTGACTCTATGGATAATTTTTTTTGTTTTTGTTTTTGTTTTTTTTAATTCCAAGTGAAATCACTGCTTACTGTAATCGTACTTCCAAGAGAATGAAGAATGAAATACTGGAGATGAAACTTCAAATTTTGTTATATTCTTATATATATATATATATATATATAATGGGCAAATGGTTAGATGTAGAAAAAAACTATTAAATAATGAATAAATTATTAAAGTGACAAAAATGAGAATTTTATTGCCATATTAACTTTTCTACATAAAATTATTATGATTAAACAGTGTGGGAAAAATAAAAAGATCTCTGCCATGTGACCAAAATCATATAGAGCAAAGGATTCATCTGGATATCAACAGTGAATTTTAGAAAATTTCTATAGACAGAATCAATTTGAATAGATTGACTTTTTAAAAATAAAATTGCATTCAAACAACAATCTTCTTTAATCCTCAACATAGATGGTTTGTAAATAGAAAAAGATTATTCATATATCTCAACCATTTATTTTGGTATCATTTAGATACTAACTTATACCCATTCCTAATTCAAAAGAAATATATTTTGCAATTTGAATATTCCCTTTTTTTCAAAATTGTTTGAATTTTTAAAGAACCATACTTAATATTTGTTTAGTTCATATTCCCCCAAATAGAGAGGGAAGGAAATAAGGGAAGGAATCAAGGGGATATTCTTCCCAGAGAAACAGTGTAGTTATCAAAGTTCAGGTCCTTAATATACATTTTTATCTGAATTTTTGAACTCTCTTGGGCATCCTATTTTATGGGAAAGGAAATTAGCTTCCCATTTTATTCCTGGATTCCAAGATCCAGGTATAGTTAGACTTCGAATGGCTTATGATAATTGTGGGCATTCAGATTTAGCTGCTTTGTATCCTTCTGGTTTAAACATATCACACCATGATATTATGAAATTCTTTATGATTTCTAAATCTTAGTTTCCTCACAAGTAAAATGAGAATAATAATTTTTGCAATGATTCACTTGTTCTGAGGATAAATAAAATAAATGTATATTAAGTGTTCTTATAAACTTTAAGGATTATATAAAAGTCAACCATAAATGACTATTAATTAAACCATGCCATTTAGTACATAGAATGCTACCATGTAGACAGGCAGACTGGTTCTAATCTCACCTATAATTCTTACTAGTTATGTGACCAGGCCACTTGTACTTGCCTCAAGATACCTCCCAGGACTACCTTGATGGAGGAGTTCCCGAGTCTTTTGAAATCACAAAGATTTCTGGTATAAATATCAGTTAATAAATTCTCTTCTTTCATGGGCATTCATTTTGCCTTCTTGACTAGTTGGAAGATCTCCCAGAGAAAGAACTGGGTTTTCTTTATTACATTTGCCTCAACATAAGTACCTGACAATTCTATTTGGACCTTAGATCCTAAAAATACATATTATGTGAATTAAGTAAGTAGGTAATTGACCCTCTTAGTTTCATTCCACCTTGAAAAAAAGAGGCAATATGATGTGTGAAAAAGGCACCAAGCTTAGAATCAGAATATTTGATCTGTTTCCATTGTCACTTAGTATATGATATTGAGCAACTCATTTAACTTGTCTATTTAATATTAGTATCTTCCCTATGAGATTAGCACAAATTTATCATAGATAGATAAGTAGAAAGATAGAGACATCTTGATATGACTCTCTTCAGCAATGAAATGTTCCAAACCAATTCCAACTGTTCAGTGAAGAAAGCCATATACACCCAGAGAGAGGGATATGAAATGTGTGGACCATAACATAACATTTTCATGCTCTCTATTGATGTTTGCTTGCATTGTGTTTCCTTTCTCAGATATTTTTTGTTCATGCAGATATGATTTTTTTTGCACAACAAGATAAGTGTGGAAATATGTATACATATATTCGACTTGTCAAATATTTTAATATAATTAACATGTAGTGGACTTCCTGCCATCTAGGGGAGGGGAGGGGATGGGGGGGGAAATTTGTAATGGATCTTTATAAAAAGGATCAATTTTGAAGAAATAACTATACATATGTTATGCAAATAAAAAGCTTTATAAAAAAAGATAGAGACATCTATAGCATAGATATAGATAGATAAATGTATGCATAATTTTTATTACATATATAGATACATACACACAATAATTGCTTAGCTCTAATTTACCATAGGAAGAGATATATCTATGCACATAGAGATAGATATAGATAGGTAGATATGTGTGCATAATTTTGTTATGTATATGATAATCAGTTTATCATACATATTTATTTTATCATACATATGATATGTATATGTATATGCCAACACACACACATATATTTGTTCTTTGCTTCTTGTTTCTCTACATTAGATTTTGAGCTCCTTGAAAGCAGGGGCTGATTTTATTTTTCTTTGTATTCTTGGTGCTTAACATATGCCTGGAATATTGTAGGTGCTTAATGAATGTTGTTTAACTTGATTTAAATATTTGAACTTTTAGTGTTGTCACTTGCAAAATATAGATAATAATTCTTGTTACATTCATAATCTTATAGAGTTGTTGGAAGCATTTAATGAAGTAATAGAGATAAAAAGGGCAAATAAATATGAACTAAGATTTTTATCACACAAATCAATGCATTTTGTCTGGATTATGATACAATCTACAGACACCTGGAAGTGTTAGACTTTCCAATTATAACATCTTGTTGACAGATCAAGCTGATGTGTTTTGCTTAAAGTTCTGGCTGCAAAATTTCCTGGAATAATTCTTTTGTTAGCACATATAGACATTAAAAACAAAAGCCAAGGTCAAATTATGTTTGGTTACTTTTTTACATCTTTACAAAAATCAATTTAATTAATTTTTGTTACATTTTAAATTCTATATTCTTTCCCTCTCACCCTCCCTCACCACCCCACCATGGAGAAAGCCACCATTTCAGAGAGAGAAAAAGAGAGACACAGAAAGAGAGCGAGAGACAGAGGGTGGGGAGAGAGAGAGAAAGAGGGAGAGATGGAGAGAGAAGAATATATATATATATTATATGCTGATATAATATATATGAACATATATATGCAAAACTATACTATGTTTGCTTCTATTTTATCAGTTCTTTCTCTGGAGGTTAATAGCAACCTCCTCCATAGTTTTTTTGTAGCTTATTTAAGTATTTATATGCTCAGAATAACTTAGTCATTCACAATTTTTTTTTTTTTTTTATGTACGGGTAGTTCCCCAGCATTGATCATTACAAAGCTTTCCATTACAAATTTTATCCCCGGTCTCCTCCCCTCCCCTAGATGACAGGAAGTCCACTACATGTTCATAATGTTGAAATACTTGACAAGTTATGCAAGAAAAATCCTATCTACAAGTAAAAAAAAGAAAATCAGAGAAAGGCAATACAATGCAAGCAAACCTCAATAGAGAGTATGAAAATGTTATGTTGTGGTCCATATTTCATATCGCTCTCTCTGGGTGCATATGGCTTTCTTCACTGAACGATTGGAACTTGTTTGAGACAATTCTTTGTTGCAGAGAGCTATGTCCATCAGAATTGATCATCATGTAATACTGTTGTTGCTGTGTATAATGATCTCCTGGTTCTGCTCGTTTCACTCAGCATCAGTTCATGCAAGTCTCTCCAGGCCTCTCTGAAATCGTCCTGCTGGTTGTTTCTTACAGAACAATAATATTCCATAACATTCATATACCATAATTTATTCAGCCACTCTCCAATTGATGAGCATCCATTCAGTTTCCAGTTTCTAGCCACTACAAAAAGGGCTGCCACAAACATTGTTGCACATGTGGGTCCCTTTCCCTCCTCTAAGATCTCTTTGGGATATAGGCCCAATAGAAACACTGCTGGGTCAAAGGGTATGCACAGTTTGATAACTTTTTGAGCATAGCTCCAAATTGCTCTCCAGAATGGTTGGATCCATTCACAGCTCCACAGCAATGTATTAGTGTCCCAGTCTTCCCACATCCCCTCCAACATTCATCTTTATCTTTTCCTGTCATTTTAGCCAATCTGACAGGTGTGTAGTGGTACCTCAGATTTGTCTTAATTTGCATTTCTCTGTTGTTCTTAAAACAATATTGCAGTCACTGTGTGGACTTTCCTCTTGGTTCTGCACATTTCACTCTTCATTATTTAATGCAAGTTTTTCATGTTTTTTTTCCCCTAAAATCCACCTGCTCATCATTTCTTATAGCACAGTAGTATTCCACCCCATATTTGATTACTTTTCAAGTAAAATGATGAATTAAATTTAAAACCAAGCTCTGTCTCAATACACACAGGATATGAAACCTAAACTATAAGTTCTTTGGATGAACTATTATGGTTTAATAGTATATCAGACGAAGCTTAGTGAATTGGAAAAGGCATTGATTTCAGTGTTTGGCAACCTGATTTCAGATTCTGCTTCTGATATTTACTGCATGAGTGAATTTGGGCAATGGTGGCAATGTAGATAGAATGTAATGGAAAAGAAAATGGTAAAGTCTGGTGGGTCTCTACTTCACTGAAAAGATTAGAGAGATCAATTCTCTTCTCATCAAACAATGGGAGCAATAATGTCTTTTTTTTCTTAACTGGCAGACCTCACCTAAATTCAAATCCCATCTATGATGTTTGTTTGAATGACCTGACCTTGGCAAGTTATTTTGCCTCTTGAGCTTTATGTTTCATATAATGACAGTTTTAGTAACATGGATCTACATTTGTGAGACTGTGATATTAGTTAGAAAAGTCCATATTTATTCAGCACAAAAAATCCAGTGAGTAACATAAGAACAGCCTTCATTGATTCCAATCTTATTTCTTGATTGTATAATTGTAAGATCAACATAGTCATCAAAATGAGTCAGCATATTCATTGATTCTTTCCCTCACCCTGATCATTATCAAATCATTCTTTCATTCAATAAACATTTATTAAATGTCTGTATAGTGCAATCTGCTATGCTGGTTTCTCAGGATCTAAGTATAAAAAAAGAAAATCATTCCAATACTTACTTATTGGAAATATATGGATACAGATCATGGATTGAAAATCTGTCTCAGTCTGATTATTTCTCTGTGTTAAGTGCTGGGAATACAAAAAGACAATGACAGCCCCAGAAGAAACTTAAATTATACTGGAGAATTGCAATATTTTCACCAATAATTAATTGCAATTGCAATTAATAACCATTAAGCTAACAACAAAAACAACTATAACAATAATAATAAACTAATGATTGTGGCTGAAGTATTGATGAAAATACTATAGGTCATAAAGACATTAGCAATTAAGCCAAGGAAGAAAGATATAAGGTACCACATTATTAGTGATTATGAGTGAAAATAAAGATAACTATATATACTTCATAGATATTGTATATTAACTGTTAGACAGTCAGCTAGCACTTATTTATTGTGTATTGGGCATTGTGCTAAGTTGAAAGTCTTTTTCTGCTCCTAGTCCTGTGGGTATTCTTTTCTCTTATTTCTGCATAAAATGGAAGTACTCATATAGCAATTCTGGAAAAAAAAGTGGTATTTGAAACCTCAAAACTGCAACAACCAGGGGAAAAGTGTTAAGGGAACACTTGTTTTCACACACCAAATAATGAGAAGGGGGGAAAAGGAGGGAAGAGGAAAGGGGATGGAATGGAAAGGCAACTGTAGGGAAGGGATGGGAAAAGGCAAGGGAGGAATGAGAATGAAGAAGATAGAAGAAATGTAATGGGAAGGGGACCAGAGAGAAGGGATAGAAAGGGGAAGGAGAGAATAGAAAGGAAGAGAAGTGAAGATATTTAAGAGAAAACAGAGGGAAAAAAAAGAAGACAAAAGACAAGAAATAAAAACAACCAAAAAAAGAAATAAAAAATACCTCTGAGATTAAAAAATAAACAGACTCATCACCAAGGTGAATCTCCTACCACCAGCTCTCACCACTTCTGGAACATTAGGTTACTCTGATCATTGCTTTCCTTCCTACTCTCATAGTTCCATAGCTCCACAGCTCCTCTATCCCAAAACACCAAACTGAACGAGCCATTCTCAATGCTACAGGCAGGCTCTGCTTAATGACTTGCAACTTCTCCCCATAGCCCTAATATTGTGGTGCCTCTTTCCCTGAGCACTCATGGAAAATCTTTTATGTAATTATATTGGGGATAAGGAGGTAAATAGAGTCAGTTAACTTCAGTTTTGTTCCTCCATATCCCAAGACCCTTCTTCCATCATGAAAAGCCTTTACTCCCCACCAAAGTTCCCTTTATTCATTTATGCATTCATAATTACTTAGTATTTACTATGGACAAAGTCATGGGTTTGGTACTATAAAAGTATAAAAATGTATTACATATATTTGCTCCCTTCAAAGCATTCACAATCCACTTTATTGATTCTGCTTACATTAGTCTGCCTAAGCAGGAGAAATTTTGTTCCTTTAGAATGGTCTCATATATCTAATTAAAGTACAAATTAATTCATCAAATTAGTTAGCAATAGAGTGAAGAGAGCAGAACCAAGAGAACCTTGTACACAGTAAGAGCAAAATTATGTGATGATCAACTCTGATAGACTCAGCTTTTCTCAGAAATACAGTAATCCTAGACAACTCTAATAGAATTGTGTTGGAAAATTTTGTCACATCCAGAAAGAGAATTATGGAGACAATACAGATTGAAATGTTACTATTTTCACCTTTTTTGTTTGTTTGCTTTTTCTTTCTCATATTTTTCTGCTTTGTTCTGTTTTTTCTTTTGTAATGTGATTAATATGGAAATATGTTTAAAATTATTTTACATGTGCAACCTATAGTAGAGTGCTTGTTTTCTTGGGGAAGGGAGAAGTAAGGGAAGGAGGGAGAAAAAAATTGGAACTCAAAATCTACAAAAAATGAATGTTAAAAACTATCTTTACATGTGACTGGAAAAATAAAATACTACTGAGAAAAAAATTTAACAGTAACAAATGGTCAATTCTGAGGTACCAATCCACACCTCTCAGATTGGCTAAGATGACAGGAAAGGATAATGACAAATGAGGGGATGTGGTAAAACTGGGACACTAATACATTGTTGCTAGAGTTGTGAAGTGATCCAACCATTCATTGTAGAGAGCAATTTGGAACTATGCTCAAAGAGTTATCAAACTGTACATACCCTTTGATTCAGCAGTTTTTCTACTGGGATTATATCCCAAAAAGATCTTAAAGGAGGTAAAGTGACCCGCATGTGCAAAAATGTTTGTGGCAGCCCTTTTTGTAGTGGTAAGAAACTGGAAAGTGAATGGATGCCCACAATTTGGAGAATGCTTGAATAAGTTATGGTCTATGAATGTTATGGAATATTATTGTTCTGTAATAAACGACCAGCAGGATGATTTCAGAGAGGACTGGAGAGTTACATGAACTGATACTAAGTGAAATGAGCAGAACCAGGAGAAAATTGTACACAGCAACATCAATATTATAGGACAATCAATTCTGATGAACATGACTCTTTCCAACAATGAGATGATTCAGGACAGTTCCAATGATCCTGTGATGAAGAGAACCATCTGCACCCTGAGAAAGAATTGTAGGAAGTGAATGTGGATCACAATATAGCATTTTCACTCTTTTTGTTGTTGTTTGCGTGAATTTTATTTTCCTTTTCATTTTTTCTAGTTTGATTTTTCTTGTGCAACAAGATAATTATATAAATATGTATGCATATATTGGATTTAACATGTATTTTTTTTACCATGTTTACCATGTATTGGATTACTTGCTGTGTAGGGAGAATGGGGGAAAGGTGGGGAAAAATTGGAACACAAGGTTTTGCAAGGTTTAATGTTGAAAAATTATCCATGCATATATTTTGAAAATTAAAAAGCTTTAATTAAAAAAAAATGAAAAAAAACCAAATGGTCAATAAGCATTTATCAAGATCTTACTAAATACCAGGCCCTGTACAGCTAGGTGGCTCGGTGGATAGAGTACTGGTCCTAGAGTAAGGAAAACCTGAGTTCAAATTTGACTTCATATACATACTTACTGTGTGACCCTGGGAAAGCCACTTAACCTCAGTTTGCCTTAATTCATTGGAGAAGGAAATGATAAAGCCCTTTGGTACCTTTGCCAAGAAAAACTCATGAACAGTATTGGCATATCTATAGTTCAAGGAGTCTAGATGAGTCAGACATGACTGGCCAAATGATTGAACATATGTGCTAAATGTTGGGAATACAAATAGAAGTTGAAAGAAAAACAGCTCCTACCTTAAAGGAGCTTAAATTTTAATGGGGGGGGGGCGGAGCCAAGATGGCGGAGTGAAAAGGTGACTTTCTGCCTCTCCTCCGATCTTCTCTCAAATCAACAATAAAATAAGCCTCCGAACTGATCTTCAAGTCAACAAACTCAGAAATATTTGGGCACAGCTCTCTGGATAACTTCATATCAGGTTAGTCGGACTCGGACAGAGAGATAAATAGA
>JAJPUD010000090.1:1026398-1050938 GCA_023553655.1 Myrmecobius fasciatus
GTTGGGGAACTACCCATACATATGTTATACAAATAAAAAGCTTTAACACAAAAAAAAATTTTTTAATGAGGGAAGAAAACATTTTAAAAGGATCTATAAAAAGAGAGGACTTTGTAGAGAAAGTCCAAAGAGTCTGCATAGAAGTCTGGAAAGGAATGAAGATCTGGCTAGTCTGGGCATTTTATTTCACTTCTTTTTATTGCACTTTGCATATCTTGTGGCTTTTTTTTTTTTTTTTTTTTTTTTTACAAATTGAAGATTTTGCCAACTCTGCGTTGAGTAAGTCTATCACCACCATTTTTCCAACAGCATGTGCTCATGTGGTATCTCTGTGTTGCATTGTGACAATATTCTCATAATATTTCAAACTTTTTCTTTATTATTACATCTGTCATGATGATATGTAATCTTGGATCTTTGATATTACTATTGTAATTGTTTTGGCAATGTAAGATGGTAAATTTAATTAATAAATGTTGTGTGTGTTCTAACTGCTCCACCTACCAGCCTTTCACCATCTCTGTCTTTTTTCTCAGTTCTCCCTATTCCCTGAGACATAATATGGAAATTAGATCAATGAACAACCTCACAATATCTTCATCAGCAGCAGACTTTTCCAAATGTTTGAGATCAAAAGGGTGATTACTAATTCATTTGCTTGCTTTCCAATGGTACAGTAAGTCTGAAAAGAAACAATAGACAAGATGGAACCATTTGTTGGCTAACCATTTAATTTACTATTCTTCTTAGGGTCAGAGGAGAGGTCGGGTAGGGAGTAGGAAGAAGTCATGGAATGAATGGTGTAAGGTTGTTCACATGCTTGGTAAAGTGAATTTATGGATAATAGAAGCATATTAGCAAATATTTAATAAATGGCTTTCCAAAAAGAATATATGCAAGATATACTTTAAAGTTTATTAATATTTTCTCTATCACTTTTTAAAGTCTAAACAATCAACAAAATATAAAATCAAATCCTGATTTGTAGCATTTGATGATTTCTAAAGTATAAATGCTTATATTAAAATTTTTTTCACATTTAATTTTATTTTTAAATTTAATTTATTAATTTATAGAATAAAACAAGAGATCTTGATCAGAAATCTTGAGAGAGAGGAATTTCTTAATAGTTTGACTTTTGAAGAGAGAATGGCTAGATGGCTCAGTGGATAGAGTACTGGGCCTGGAGTAAGGAAAACCCGAATTCATATTTAACCTCATATATATACTAGTTGTGTGACCCTTAGAAAGCCACTTAACCATGTTGATTTATAATAGCAAAAATGTATAAATCAAATAAAGGTCTCATATCTGAAATGTATAAAAAACTTTGTAAAATGTATAATGATGAGTCATTTCCCAGTTAATAAATAGTGAAAACATATGACCAGGCAGTTTTCAGGTAAAGAATTCAAAACAATTTATGTCATATAAAAGGGTCTAATAATAATTAATAGAGAAATACAAATTAAAACAATCATGAAATTATTTTATAGTTATAAGACTTGCTAAAACAACTGAAGTAAAAAGCAACAGATATTGGAAGGGATATGAAAAAATTGGACATATTCTCCATTGGTGGAACTGTGAACTGAATCAATTAATTATTTTGGAGAGCAATCTGGAATTATGCCCAAAGAGTTATTAAACTGCCTGTTATCCTTTGACCAGCAATACCACTACTAGGTTTGTTTCCAAAGATGATTAGGGAAAATGGAAAATAATCTATATGTTCTAAAATATTTATAGCATTCTCTTTGTGGTGGCAATGAAAATTGAAAGGGATGACTGTCAATTGGAGAATGAATGAACCAGTTGTAGTATATGATTGTGTTGGAATACTACTGTTCCATAAGAAATGAATTTATTGATTTTAGAAAAATATAAACTAGAAAAAATATAAACATGAAATAATGGAGTGAAATAAGCAGAATCAAAATGAATTTTGTATGTAATAACAATATTTTAAGAATAACTTTGAGTGACTAAGTCATTTTGACTATTATAAATACCCCAATTAACTATAAGGGAAATATGAAGGAAGATGCTATTTATATCCGGAGGAAGATATAAGAACTAGAAGTAGGTATAGAATTACACACACACACACACACACACACACACACATGTGTATGAATGCACACCTATATATAAAAACATGTGTGTGTTTGTGAATGTGTAATGGCAGCCACCTCTAGCAGGGAGTAAAGGAGGAAAGAAAAAAAGGGAAAAAACTACCTGAAAACATTGTTATACATATATATTTAAATAGAAAGTTATACACAAAAAATTTGCAGTTTCTTACAATCACCTTTTCTGTGTTACAGAAATATTTGTTTTATTTCACAAATTTAAAATAAAAATTTAAAAGCACTATATAAATGTTATTGGCACTATCTAGCTATTATAGATATCACTCACTATAGCTATTCTTTAATCTGCATGTATTAAAAGCAAGTGAATAAACATTTATTAAGATCCTATTACATGTCAGCCACTGTGCTAAAAAAAAATGGGGATTTAAGAAAACAGAATACCTGACTTCAAGGACCTCACAATCCAGTACTAATAGTGATTTGAAATACAGAATGGGGTTGAGGGAAGTAATGGAATAAGCATTTAATTAGTGCCTACTATGTGCCAAGTTATTGAGATAAAGCATCTTTTGTTATTATGAATATCTCACTTTATCCTTACAAAAATACTACAAATTAGGTTATCTCCATTTTATAAAAAAGGGAATTGAAGTAAAGGTTAATTCATATAGCTAGTTACTAGTAAGTGTCTGAAGATAAATTTGAACTTATCTTACTGACTCCAGGAATGGTGCTCTGTCCACTATGCCATCTAGCTGCCCCTTTAAATAGTTTTTAACATGTAATTTTCTTTTTTCTTTAATTTATAAGCTTAAGCATAATTGTAGCAATAGCAGCAACAGCAGAAGTATATAGTAGTAATTTAACTAGGTCTTAGATTACACACAATTTAGTAACTTTCTTGTTATAGCTTGAAATTACTTTCTATCATTCCTAGACCCATTTCCTAGTTTCATCAATACTGTACTTGTATATCTGTTTCTTGAAACCTCTCCAAAATTTGTCATTTTTGTCTTTTATCACATTTGTCAGACCAATAGGTATGGCATGGAACCTCAAAGTCACTTTAATTTTCATTTCTCTAATTATTAATGAATTAAAACATTTTTTGAATAGTTGCTGAGAGCTCATATTTCTTCCTCTAAAGGCTATCCACATACTCTGACCATTTATCTTTTGAAGAATGGCTCTTAATCTTATAATTTTAAATTAGTCTTATTTCTTATTTTTTGGATATGAGATCATTATCTGAAAAACTTACTTTTTCTCTGAGGCATTTGGGATTAAGTGATTTGCCCAGGGTCACACAGCTAGGACATATCAAGTGTCTGAGATCAGATTTGAATTCGGGTCCTTCTGACTTCAGAGTTGATGCTCTATCCAATGCCCCACCTAGCCGCCCTGATCTGAAAAACTTACATCAAAAAAAAATTTTTTTTTACCATTTATCTATTTTCTTTCTGTGTTTTACTAAATTAGAGGTTTTTACAAAAAAAGATATAACTTTATATAATCAAAATAGTTCACTTTATTTAATGGGCTCTTCTCTGTCATTTGTTAAATCATAAATTTTTCTCTATTCATAAATATTTAAAATAATTTATTTCTTGCTCCTCTAATTTGTCTATGATGGGACCTACATCATATAATCATTTGGAGTTGTTCTTGGTATATGATATGAGATGGGTTGAGTGAATATAATAAAAAATTACAATACCTAATTTAATTTACATTGTACTTATTCAGTGTCACAGTAATAAAAATTCTAAAGGAATATTTAGTGGAATTAGAAAAAATAGTAAATAAATTGGAGAGGGAGAATTAAAAGGTTAATAATGGGGAAAATGAGAAGAAAGATATATGACATTCAAAACCTTTTCTTCAGTTGGGGCTTTAGCTAGGGAGAAATTGACTTTAACTAAGGTAAATGGTCAGTTGCTTCAGCATTGATTGATGACAGTCTGTTGAGAACACTAGGAAAATATTCAGCCCATCTCTCTAGGATAATGTCTTTATCACTAATCAATGTGTTTCTATTAGCATTTAGTAGTTGAGATAAGCCATAGGTCTTTGAGTCATATGTATTTTCAGGGCTTCATAAAAGTGTTTTGAATTGTTACTTTTAACACAAAACTGAATTTCATCTGTTTTCTTAAAGAGCCAAACATCCTGTATCTTTCTGAAGTTTGCTTGTACATTTCTTTTGATGGAATTAAAGGCTGCCTTCTTAGAGATGGGTGAAATATTCTGCTAATAAGCCCTATAGAATTCTCATTTTTCATTTATCAGTTGATGAATTTCCTCATCATTTTCATCAAACAACTCTTGATATTTGCAAGTATTTGGATGCAGGTGAGCAAAAACAGTGCCATACACCAAATTTCTGAAAGCTGCCTACTCCTTTTCTACTTCACTGTTGCCAACTGTGTGCTGGCTCAACATTATCTCAAAATTTAGCAGCAAATTGTTTTCCTGCAGAGAAATGCTTTAATATGTTGACATTAATTCTTCTGCTAATCTTTTTTTTTTGTATTGGGGCTGCTGCTTTTGTTGAATGTGAATATTTAGCTTAGAGAGGATAAGTCTATGATCAGTCCAGCACTCTGTGCAACACATTATCTTTGTCACTCTTCACATACTTTTCTCCTTACAATCACATAGTCTATTAAATGCTAATGTTGGCTTCAGAGGTTCATCCACAAAATTTGTAGTGTTTAGATAAGAAGAAGGCAGTGTTGGTGATAGGGTCATGAGATGCACAAGTAAGTCTTCAGTAGTAAATGATCATAAATGATCATTGCTGTTGTTGTTTCAATTCTATTCCTCCAAAGAATTCCCTACCATGTTTGGTAGTCTGAGTCTACTTTAGCATTAAAGTCACCCAGAATTATAAACTTGTCCTCTTTCAGCACGTTGATGATAAGGCTCTCTAGGTCTTCATCAAATTTTTCTTTGACTTCCTCAGGCTTCATCATGGTGGGAGCATATGCACTGATGATGGTATTTTTCCCCCATGTATGTGTTTTGACTATAGGGTGGGATCCATACATGCCACCATAATCAAGATTGGGTAAGCAGACAATTTTTAGGGCATCTTTTCTACTCCCTTCCTCATACCAGGAGATGAGCAGTGCAATTCTTAAAAGACTACTCAGACACTCTGGGATCTTCAGAATTCCTCTGCTGATTCCAATGAGAAGACAATCCTATGTCCTGGGTTCCCTGTGCGCAGGGTTGTTACATATTAGCCGTGTTGTCAAAGAACAAAAGGGGACCAAAACGGAAAACCATGAGAAAGAAAAAAACAAAAAAAGTGAAAGTACATACTTCCAACTGCATTTAGACTCCATAATTCTTTTTCTGAATGTGGATAGCATTTTTTGCATCACAAAACTTTAGAAATTGTCTTGAATTGTTCTGTTGCTTAGAAGAGTTGTCTATTATATCTTATTGCTATTACTATGTATAACATTCTCCTAGTACCAGTTACTTCACTTAGCATCAATTCATGTAAGTCTGTCCAGGTTTTTCTAAAATCTGCCTGCTCATTGTTTCTTATAGAATAACAGTAATTCCACTATATTCATATACCACAATTGGTTGAGCCATTCCCCAATTTAAGGGTATTCTCCTCAATTTCTAATTCTTAGTCACCACAAAATTAGTTGCTACAAATATTTTTGCACATGTGAGGCCTTTTCCCTTTTTAAGATCTCTTTGTGATCCAGACCTAGTAGTGGTATTACTGAATCAAAGGGCTTACACAGCTTTATAACCCTTTGGGCATAGTTCCACATTGCTATCCAGAATGGCTGGATTAGTTTGTAATTCCACCAAAAATGCACTAATATCCCTCTTTCCCCCTTATCTTCTCCAACATTTATTTTTTGCCTTTTCTATCATTTTAACCAATATTATAAATGTGGAGTGGTACCTCAGAGTTGTTTTAATTTGCATTTCTCTAATCAATACTGATTAATAGCATTTTGTATGGCTATAGCTAACTTTAATTTCTTCTCTTGAAAACTGCCTGTTCATATCTTTGGTCATTTATCAATTGGGGAATGACTTTATATTTTTATATATTTGAGAAATGAGGCCTTTATTAGAAACTCTGACAATAAAAATTGTTTCCCAGATTTCTGCTTTTCTTCTAATCTTGGTTGCATTGTTTTTGTGGGAAAGTTTTTAAATTCAATTAAATTTAATAAAAAATATCCATTTTATATTTCATAAAGTTCTCTTTTGATTATAAATTCTTTTTTGACCTTCTCTATAGATCTGACACTTAAACTCTTCATTCCTCTCCTAATCATAGTATCACCATTAATACCTAAATCATGTACCCATTTTAATTTTATTGCAGTATAAGTGTGAGATGCTGATCTCTGCTTAGTTTCTGCCATAATATTTTCCAGTTTTCCCAGATTTTTTTTGCAAATAGTGAGTTCTTATCTCAGATTCTATAGTCTGGATTTGTCAAAAAGTAAATTACAATAGTCATTGACTATTGCATCTTGTGTACTTAACCTATTCCAATGACCCACCACTCAATTTCTAAGGCACTATCAAATAGTGATGATTATCACTTTGTAACATAATTTTAGATCGGATACAGATAGATTACCTTTCTTTGCATTACTTTTCATTAATTCCCTTGATATTCTTGATCTTTTATTATTCCAGATGAATTTTGTTACTATTTTTAAAAATCTCTGTAAGGTAAGATCATGATACTTTGTTTAACACCAAATAAGTAAATTATTTAGGTGGAATTGTCATTTTTATTATATTAGCTCAATGTACCTATGCACAAATGATATTGTTCCAATTTTTTAGATCTGACTTTATTTGTATGAAACGTGTTTTGCAATTATGTTCCTGTAAATTCTGGGTTTATCTTAGCAGGTAAATTCCCAAATATTTTACATTGTCTATAGTTATTTTAGATGCAATTTCTTTTTTAATTTTCTACTGGGCTTTGTCGGTAATATATAGAAATGTTGATGATTTATGCAGTATTATTTTGTATCTTGCAATTTTGCCAAAGTTGCTAATTATTTCAATTATTTTTAGTTGATTCTCTAGGATTCTCTAAGTATACCCTCATAAAATCTGCAAAGAATGATAATTCTGTTTCTTCATTGCCTATTCTAATTCCTTCAATTCTTTTCTTATTACTAAAGTTAACATTTATAGTATGATATTGAATAATATTGGTGATAATGGACAATCTTGTTTCATCCCTGATCTTACTGGGAATGTTTCTGGACTATTCATGTTATATATAATGCTTACTGATGATTTTAGATAGATGCTGTCATCATTTTAAGGAAAACACCATTTATTCCTATGCTCTCTAGTGTTTTTAATAGGAAAGGGTGCAATATTTTGCCAAAACCTTTTTCTGTATCTATTGAAATAATCATTTTTTTTGTTAGTTTTGTTACTTATATGGTCAGTTATATTAACAATTTCCCTAGTAATGAAACAGTTCTATATTTTTGGTATAGAGCCCACCAGGTCATAGTGTTTTGTACTGATGATAAATTGCTATAATCTCTTTACTAACATTTTATTTAAACTTTTTGCATAAATATTCATTAGGAAAATTAGTATATAATTTTCTTTCTTTCTTTTAGCTCTTTCTGGTTTAAGTATCATCACCATATCTGCGTCATAAAAGGAATTTGGCATGACTCCTTTTCTTTTTTACATATTTTTCCAAGTAGTGTAGCAAATATTGGAATTACTTGTCCTTAAATGTTTGGTGGAATTCACTTGTAAATCCATATGTCTTTGGAAATTTCTTAGGGAGTTTGTTGAAGGCTCATTCAATTTCTTTTTCTAAAGAAGAGTTAAGTATTTTATTTTCTCTTCTATTAATCAGGGTAACTTGTATTTTTGTAAATACTCACTCATCTCACTATTAGTTTGTCAGATTTAATGGAATGCAATTGGACAGAGCAGCTTCTAATTTTTGCTTTAATTTCCTTTTCATTTGGTGGTGAATTTCATATTCATTTTTGATACTGGTAATTAAATTTTCTTCTTTTTAAAATCAAATTAACTAAAAGTTTATCTATTTTATTCTCCTTCCTCCAAAGAAAACACTTCTTAGTTTTATTTATTAATATAATAGTTTTCTTATTTTCATTTTTATTAATCTATCCCTGGTTTTTAAAAATTTCTTATTTGGCATTTAATTGGATGTTTTTAGTTTGTTTTTTCTCTAGAACTTTTGTTCTCCCTTGTCTTAGCCCCACCCTCCTTCCTTTTCAATTTCTCTTTCCCCTCCTACTTCCCTATAGGGTAAGATATTATTCCCTTCTTGACCCAAATCCAATGAGAGTAAGATTCAAGCAATGGTCACTTCCTCCTTTTTTCCCCTGTAATGTAATAGGTCTTTTGTACCTCTTTAAGTGATGTAATTTACTCTGCCTTTTTCTAGGATTTGTTGTTTGACTCATTCATTTTTTGAAATTAAAATAATTAGTTTTTAGTATATTTTTTCATGGCCCTTTATTGTATATAGTTTTTATTGTATAATAATAAGAAAAAGATACATTTAATATTTCCATCCTTCTGTATTTGATTGTTAGGTTTTTACATCCTAATATATGGTGAATTTTTGTGTAGGTAGCATAACATATACCACTGAGAAAAAGGTATATTCCTTTCTTTTCTCATTCAGTTTTCTTTAGAGGGCTATCATATCTAACTTTTCAAATTCTATTCACCTCCTTAGCTTCTTTCTTGTTTATTTTGTGGCTAGATTTATTTAGTTCTGAGAAGGAGAGGTTAAGATCCCTTCCCCAGTATAGTTTTGCTAGCTACTTCCTAGAACTCACTTAACTTTTCTAAGAATTTGGATGGCATTTTTGGTGCATATATGTTTAATATTAATATTACTTCATTGCCTATAGTACATTTTAGCAGGATATAGTTTACTTCTTTAGGTCTTTTTAATTAGATCTATTTTTTGCTTTTGTTTTATCTGAAATAAGGATTGTTATCCCTGCTTTTTTTTTAACTTCAGGTGAAATGTAATATATTCTGTTCCAATCTTTTACTTTTCCTCTGTATATGTTTTTCTGCCTTAAATGTATTTATTGTAAGCAATACATTGTAGGATTTTCATTATTAACCTACTTTGTTATCTGCTTCCATTTTATGGGAGAGTTCATACCATTCACATTCAAAGTTATGATTACTAACTTACTAAAATCATTTTTCCTCCATCCTACCCCCTTTTATATGTCTTCTCTCTCCTTGTATCCTGTCCCTCCTCACCAGTGTTTTGCTTCTCACTACCATCTTCAATCTGCTCTCCCTTGAATCAACTCCTTCCTTTTCTTTTCTTTCCCCCCTCCTATTTCTGCCCTCCCTTGTATTAACTCCACCCTCCTTGCTTTTCATTTTCCTTTCCCCCTCTTACTTCCTTATTTTTTGCTGAGGCAATTGAGGTTAAGTGACTTGCCCAGGGTCACATAGCTAGGAAGTGTTAAGTGTCTGAGACCAGATTTGAACTCAGGGCTGGTGCTCTATCCACTGTGCCACTTATCTACCCCTCTTACTTTCTTTTAAGATAAATGTTACTCCCTCTTTGAGCTAAATCTGATGACGGTAAGGTTCAAAAATGCTTATCCTATCCCTTCTTTCCCTCTACTGTAATTGATCTTTTGTGATTCTTTGAATGACATAATTCATTGTATTCTGTATCCCTCTTTCCTCTTCTCCCAGTACAAGTACAAAACTCCCTGTTTTCACCTTTATTTTTTAAATATCACATCAAAATCAATTTATATTCACACCCTTTGTCTATACACACACACACATACACACACACACACACATTGCTTCTAACTACCACAATGGAGATACAGTCTTAAGAGTTACAATTATCATCTTCTTGTGTAGGGATGTAAACAACTTAATCTTATTGAATAACATGTTTGTTTTTTTCTTTCCCATTTATCTTTTTATGCTTCTCTTGAGTCTTGTATCTGAAGATAGAATTTTCTATTCAGCTCTGATTTTTTTCATCAGGAAAGTTGAAAATCCCCTATTGCACTGAAAGTCTATCTTTTCTCCAAAAGATTATGGTCATATTTGATGGTTAGTTGATTCTTGGTTATAATCTAAGTTCCTTTTGCATTCTGGAATATCATATTTGAAATCCTCCAATCCTTTAGTATAGAAGCTGCTAAATTGTATATAATATTGATATTTGAATTGTTCCTTTCTGGTTGCTAGACCTGATGGTTCTGGCATTTGGCTACAATATTCCTTGAAGTTTTCATTTTGGGATCTCTTTCAGGAGTTGATTGATGGAATCTATCAATGACTATTTTACCCCCTGGTTTTAGAACATTAGGGTAATTTTCCTTGATAATTTCTTGAAATATGCTGTCCACACTCTTATTTTGATCTTGCCTTTCAGATAGTCAAATAATTCCTAAACTGTCTCTTCTAGATCTATTTTGTGGGTCAGTTATTTTTCTAATTAGGTATTTTATATTTTTCTATTTTTTTATTCTTTTGGTTTTGTTTGATTGATTCTCCATATCTCATAGGATTATTAGATTCCACTCCCCCAATTCCACTTTTTAAGGAATTATTTGCTTCAGTCAACTTTTGTACTGACTTTTCCAAGCCATTGAATCTCTAGCTTTCTATGGTCATGATTTTGGGTTTTTTTTTTTTTTTTTTGCTCTGTTTTTGGAGTTAAGCTCTGTTCTTGGGACACATGGGGCACTGTCCCAAGTTTCCTGGGCTAGGAGCCAGGGGTTTGGTCACTAACTTTCCACTTGGTGCTTCAGGTGCTGGTGGCTTACTCATTGTGCTGGGGTGACATTGCAGCTGTTGTTGTGGGGTTCTGGGTCTGGCAATTTTCCTTCTGTGCTGAGGCTGGAGGCCTCACAATTGGCATGCTGTGTCACTAGCTTCTTGAGCCAGGACCAAAAGATCTTGATTGCTGATCTATACTATGGCTTCCCACTGGCTTGCCCAGACACTTGCCTCATTGCTCTGTGCTCCCCTTTTACACAAATGATTCAGACCTTTCATGAAGTATTTCTAAACTGGAAAAATGTTTCATTTAGTATTTTTATCCATTCTATCACTCCAGAATCAAAATAGAGACTTGATATAATATTTCTGAGGCAAACCGGGGAGAGCTCTGGCTGCCTCCTGGCTTTTCTCTATCATTGTGTTTCTGTCCCTTCCCAAAAGGATTTTTAATAGATGATGTGGATCTTTAGTTGCTTCTGTTTGTGAATAATGATACGCTAATTGTCATATGTCTGAAACATTGTTGTCTCCTCAATTAGTTCTGAAATTACTCATATGAATTCAGCACAGCTATTCATATAAAAAAAGTTGATGAAGAATGTTTATTTCTAGATTATGATACACATTTTTGGGGCATTAATCTGGTTCTAGTGCATTTATACACTATATTTTAGATGGAACATAAATAATGAGGTAGAACCAGAATAGAAATTGTGAAGTATTTAATGATTGCAATCCACTTCTTGAAACAAAAGATTTTTGGCTGGAAAAAATTAGCTAGTCATGCAATCAAGATATAAGTGGTAGACAAGTCCAGATATTCCATGGATATCCTCTTAATAGCAAAAGAATTCTAGATTTTTCCAACCGTATTTGGCAGCTATTCTATGGTAAATATGTCTCGAGTATAGCCTGAAAGCTGGAAGGGACTTGTGAAATGATTTAGTGCATCACCTTCATATTTTTACACACAAGGAAAGAGACCTGGAGAAGTTAAGGTCCCAAATATGACAAATAAAAAAGATAAGATTTGATCTATTAACATCTAATCTTCATGTCTTTTCACTAAGAGTCCCACAGGATAATGATACATGCCTAGTTTGTGATCAGCATGGTTAGAGGGAATAAAAAGAAAATCACAAATCCATTGGAATATTAAAGTATCTTAGTATGATATAAGACTTCAGGGAAACAAATCATTTAAAAGACAAATAATGGAGTGATGTAAATTAACCTCATGCAAGAAAAGGATAGATTCTTAGAATTAGCTTTCAAGGGTACAATTGGCAATCAGAGATGAATGTATTCCGATAATTCTAATGAATTCTTCCTATAAATTCTATTTTCCCCACAGAAAACTCTGTCAGCAGCTTTTGGTTAAGGAAACTTCCATGTCTGAAGAGACATTCAATCTCTACATTAGGTTTTTTATGTGGCTATGGGGCTGCCAGGTGCTATATCATCAATATAAAGCCTTTCATTATGCTTGAATAATAATTTTTTAAAAAAAGACTTTGGGCTTCAGCTGTCTGTGTGACAGGGGACGACTTTCCTGTCATTTCCCCAGTTCCCAGAAGGCTTCAATTTCTAGCTGTAGGTTACAGCCTAGAGAATTTCCTTTTGGAAAGTATACCTTTGCATAAGGCTTGTTCAGAGACCCAGGTAAGTGGCCAACTTGGCCACAGACTCCCAGGGTCAGAGAAGGTGCTATTTATTCAAGGTCATATTGCTAGTAATATGATTAACTGTCAAATAGATGATACAAACAACGGGTGTTGTAGATGTTCATAAGAATGAAAAATAATTTTGGCTGGAATGATTAGGGATGGCTTCATGTGAGAAGGGCCTTGAAAAATAGGCATAATTTAGATAAGAGGGATAGAAAAGAGAGGAGTAGAAGGCAGAAGGGTATTCCCAGCAGGGAGAACAATTTGAATAAAGGCATAGAAATAGGAATGTGCACAGTGTGTTTGGAAGACAATGGAGAGACCAGCTGGATGGCGGACAGAGTTTGTGTGGAAGAGAAATGAGAAATGAGTCTGGGCAGGTACAATAAGACCAGATTGGAGAGATCCTTGAATCCCAGGCTAGAGTGTGGAGTTTATCCTGGAGGAGACGGCCTTATCAGATTTCAGATACTCCTTTATCATTTTATGACTTTTTTGTGAGTCTTTCTCACCCTTCTTTACACTATGAATTTGTTTGATTCTTTTATCCTCTTTTCGAATGTGAGTATGTTGAGTACCCTAGACTGCTCTTTGACTCATTTATAAATTGAAACACTCAAACAATTTTACATCAATTTACACTTCTGTCTGCACATGCCCAGATGGCCGATCACTTCAAAAGTGAAGGGCTCTTTAAAATCGAGCATTCCAGCAGCCTTAACTGTCTGTACATTATACATTCCCAGAACCCTGATCACTTCCAAATAGGAGTCCTCTAGAAAATGTGAAGAGCTTGAATAATTTTAAATTGCTCTGCGCTCTACGTAGTTACATGCTTATACACTTCACAGATTGAAGGACCCTCTCAATTTCAAGCCATTTCAATAATTCTAAATTAGTCTTCAGAACATGTGCTTCTAAACTTAATTCTGTAGTTGAATTCTGACATATAGTTAATCATGCGGCCTGATGCTGGAGAGAAATCACTATTTTTTCGGAACCTTAAAATGATAATAATAATAATTTTTAGAATATTTCAAGAATGGATTTCTCTATTGGTTCTGGAGGCCATTATGCATTTTTTTCCATAAGTAACCTAACCTGACACACACACACACACACACACACACATATATATAAATATATATGCTATATATATATATAGTATACCTGATCATGCAAATATCATGTAAAATTTAGAATGTTTTGCCATGATAGGTAGAATTAAATATTTAAATATGATCTGAACTAATTAACCACTAAATTAGAATAAAAAATTTTAAAACAACAGAAACTCTTTTATAGAATTAGAAAGTATATTATAGTTAATAATTTTTAACAACAAAAAATATCAAAGCTTATTTCCTAAGCATTTGGGGTTGGCTATAATCATCAACAGAGAATGGTGAGAAAGCTTGAGGTTTTCAGCATTTAAATTCTTATGTATTCAGAGTTATAAATTATTAAATATTAGGGCCCCTGGAGGTTACACATGATGCTCATGCATGACTAAATAACTGAATACGATATCTATACTTTTGAAATTTGGAATGCTTTGAAATAGCTGCAAGAAAGCAAAGATGTAGAAAGGAAAAAAAAAAAAAAAACTAAAAGTGCCCGCATCCAAATTTCACAGAGAAACACCATGGGAACTCTACACATGAAAGATTACAGGATATGACCTATACGATAGATCACCCTGCACAGTCATAAATTAAATTTACTGTAACAACCATCCCCCAAAAGGGGGAGGGGAAATTACAAAGCCCAAACAATAAAAGGGTAGACTAAAAATTAAAGGATATTGATCATTTATCTCAACAGAGAGAATGTAAAACCATGACGTGATTAATGGTAGCATTATCAGAGGAACTCATGTAACCTCCTCTGTGCCCCATCAAGAAATGGACACTGTTCAAAATGTGTGTCCCGCTTGTGATTTTTTTTAACATTTCAGCCAAAAGTTTTGTCCCCTGCAGCCACTGAAGCAGAATTGTGGCTCATTTTGAATTCATCATGAGGCTTTATTTGAAAATAAATAGGTGTGTAAATTCCAGGGTGGCAGGAGAAGATGGGGAGCAGTAGTGAAAAAAAAAAAAGAAAACCAAACTCCATCTAATTCTGAAGTTCTTTCTTGGGCAAAATTCCCAGAGAATACAGTGGGAGTTTTTCCCAAGTAAACATGGCTGAATTGGGCTCAGACTATTTTCCCCAAACTGGGAAGGTTGAGCTATGTACATTCCCACCCTCAGCTCTCAAATAAATAACCACGGGTGCTCCCTAGCAGCTGGGAAAGGGGAATTAAAATACATGGTAAGTATACCTCTGTTTTTAAATAAAAGTAAAGGCTGGATTTTAAGTAGAGGTTAGGGTCAGGCCAGGTCAGACATTTAATTCCTTGGGTCAAGTCTCTTTAGTCTGTGACCTAGTAAGAGAGGAATCATGTTCTAACTCCTGTCTGAAAGAGCACCAAAAACTAAACATTTTTAATACAATCTGGACTAATTAGCCTTCCAAATTAGAATACAGGGACACTACAAAAAAGGGTAAAGTCCTTTTATTTTGTAGCACTTAGAAAGGGCATTGCAATCCAATAATGAGGCATGTGAAAGGTTGCAAGAAACAAATTACCCTGTTTTCCAAATTTCACAAGGATTTTTTTCAATATAATAGGATTAGTCATCACAAAGACTGTTTAAAATTTTATTTCTTCATAAGGTAGAAAATCTAATCATGGAAAGGGACAACAGGGTGAACAGATTGAACAAAGAAAAGAATTGAAAAGACTAAAGGTGATATCAGGCTAGGGTTGAGGGGAGTAAGGGGTGGAGTCTACATTTGGCCCATTTTTCACAAGTGAAAAATTCCTTTGTTGGCTAAGTTTCTTTTCTCTGACCCTACAAAATTCCCCTTGCCTTTTCAAGAACTCTGTTTTGTATACATTCAGTAGAGTATCTTCTGGACTGCTCTATTTTTAGGAAAGCAGTGAATGTATACATGTGGTGAACATGGAGAATGAGAAGATGCTGCGAAAAAAAATTTTAAATAAGGAATGAGCCCTTGTCTTGAAATCTGAAGTCTATATGCTTTAAATTTTCTTTTATGCCTGTATTGAACAATATTTAGGATATGTGAATTAGGGAGATCTCATAATTTATGATGTAACTCCTCGGTTCCAAAATCTTTAGAGTAAAAATAAGCGAAGTTAGTTATGGTATTCTTGGTAAAATGTCATAAACTTATACATAGTAGATGGATACTTTAAACTGTTGTAAAACTTGAATATTGAAAAGGTAATAACTATAACCAAAGTCACTGGCACTATTAAATGATTCAACCATTAAAAACTGATATGATTTTATCATTGAAATTGATATTAAAAAAGAGGTTTTAACATCTGTTTTGCTACTATCCCCTAAGGACCATGGGACCTTTCTATCTGACTTAATATCTAAAATCTTTTGTATGTGTTGTAGTTCTCTCATTTGAATATGAACACTTCAACAACAAAACTACCATTTTTCCCCCTCCTATTTGGATGACCAGTACTTTGTACTTTGCACATCAAATTCTTAATACATACATTTTTCTTTTACTTATTCATATGTAGATACTTTTTAGTGATATAAAACCCTTTCCTTAAATTAATTTTGATTGGACAGTTGCAAGTGTGATTAGGAAGTAAACTGAGAAAGTCACCAAAATAAATTCCTGCAAAGACAGTACAAATGGTACCAATAGTCACTCATTGTTCTCCTATTACTGGTCTCCAGTAAAACATAAGTTCTTTGAGGACAGGCACTATTCTCCATTTTGTATTTCTATTTGCAGAATTTAGCACACTGCTTTCTACATAGAAGGAGCTTAATAAAACTTTATGGATTGAGTTGGCTTTTTAGATGCTATAAGAGATTATAAAATATTAATGTAATGGTTTGTTATACTTCTTTGACGGTTTGTATTTGTCAGGCAGAACTGTACTTACCACCACTGATCTTGAAGATCCAGGTCTATCATTAAGAAAAGAAGAAAATCAGTCTTTTTTCTTCTCCTACCAACAGATAATTTGTATATATAGTTCCAGCAAAATCTAGCATATAAATAGCAAAATATCACCACATATAATGATATAGAGGTTCAAACTCTTTAATTTTCTTATAATATGACAGATTTTATCTTTAAATAATTTTTTCAAATTTTGCTATATTTTACCTTCAAATTGAATGTCTATTTCTGAATATTTTCATAATCTGATACTTTTTATGACTAAGATAAAATAGAAAGGAGTTAGAGGGTCAGGTTGGAATAGAAATCTTGAAGCTAGAGAGATCTGACCCAGAGTGCTGCCTCTGACATACACATGGACAAGTCACAATGTCTCAATGTTCTTATCAATTCTCTTAAGATTATGGAACAACAGCCTGCCCAGTAAGAACTTAGGAGAGGAACAATTTCAGGGTGTTTTATCTGACACTGTATCCCTTGAACTTTTTATAGTAGATTTTTTTTTAATTTACACATTTTTTCAGACTTGCTTTATGAATTTGGACATTATTTTAGGGCCAGGTTCTGCATATTTCAAGAACAAATGTCTGGTTTTTTTTAAAACCTATTTTGAATTCTCTTAGGTCTTGCTGTTATGTTCTCTATATGTTTCTTCAATGGTCTCAGGGCAGTTCATGCTGGAGATCTGCAAGCTTTCAATATGACTAAAGCAGTTTGTTCCAGGGCAAAAAGTATAATTGCTGTCCCTTGTACTTTTCTAACCTGAGTATGTGTCTGGGAAACATCACTGTGGACTTACCTCAGGTTGGATCTCTAGTAGGATGCTTCAGGTCCCAGCCACCTCTAGCTAGTTGGAGTCTTGTTCAGGTTAATAACCACAGAGATACAGGATCCTCCTTAATCTGAGTGTTATTAAATAAGTATAGATATATCTGTATCTATATATCTATATTTATATCTCTATACACATATACACACAGGCTATAACTGAAAATTTCACAAGTTGGGGACTGGAATTTACTCCTGGTTCCAGTTCAGAACCACATGCTACTACTTGCTTCAGGCCCTGATCTTTGTTTAATAAATAGTCTCAGGCCCAGGTCTGCTCTTTGCCCTTGTCCACCACCCTTAGGCACAGATTCCCCTTTTAGTCTGTACTAAATCTGTGATTTAACTCTAGGCTAGGAAGAGCAGAGCTGTCAACTGGTACTTGATCCTGCTCCCTTGCCTAGGATCAAATCCCTCAATGCTGGATTATTATCCCAGGGCATTGAAATATTCCCTGTTTAAAGTCTGAATACTGGAAGGTTCTGTCTATTCTGGTTAGACCCTGTCCCCCGGTCTTCTTATAAGATCTCCATCTCTCTCTCTCTATGTCAAACTAAGCTGAGAAGATGACTCCTCATGATTTTTTTCCCTTGGATTTCTGAATCATGACTCAGTATGGTGCTGTCCTAGGTCTTCCTGAATTGTGGATGAAAGAAGCAAGCTTGTACTATTACATCCTACTCCATTATTCTGACTGGCCTCTACCGGAAAGATTGTTTGAAAAATGTATAATTTGGGGGCAGTTAGGTGGCACAGTGGTTAGAGAACTGCCTCTGAAGTCAGGAGGACCTGAGTTCAAATCTGATCTCAGACACTTAACACTTCCTAGCTGTGTGATCCTGGGCAAGTCACTCAACCCCAATTGCCTCAGCAAAAAAAAAAAAAATGTATTGTGGCAATTGCCCATAGCTACTGATCTTAGGAAGATAATGCTGGTGAATTACCTAAACCAGGGAGTTCTGACCTACAACACTATAACTATACTTGATCCATACTTTGACTAGAATGCTCAAACTTAGTCCAGAACCAATATGAAGAGGGCCTAAGAGTGGGGGACCACACGGAAGTATGACTGTCATGATCCTGGTCAGAAACAGAAAAGGTCAGAGCTCTTGTAACAATAAACATTAGGTTCAGATCTGTTAATAGTCACTCCATTTCCAGCTTGGTCGAGGTAGAGAGATCCAATATGTTTTTTTTTTAATTAAAGCTTTTTATTTGTATAACATATGTATGGGTAATTCCCCAACATTGATCTTTACAAAGCTTTCCATTACAAATTTTGCCCCCAGTCCCCTCCCCTCCCCTAGATGGCAGGAAGTCCACTACATGTTAATAATGTTGAAATGCTTGAGAAGCTATGCAAGAAAAGTCCTATCTACAAGAAAAAAAAAGAATCAGAGAAAAGCAACACAATGCAAGCAAATGTCAATAGAGATCATGAAAATGTTACATTTTGGTCCATATTTCATTTCCCTCTCTCTCTGGGTGTATATGGTTTTCTTCAGTGAACAATTGGAACTGGTTTGAGACAATTCTTTGTTGCAGAGAGCCATGTCCATCAGAATTGATCATCATGTAATACTGTTGTTGCTGTGTATGATGATCTCCTGGTTCTGCTCGTTTCACTCAGCATCAGTTCATGCAAGTCCCTACAGGCCTCTCTGAAATCGTCCTGCTGGTCGTTTCTTACAGAGCAATAATATTCCATAACATTCATATGCCATAATTTATTCAGCCACTCTCCAATTGATGGGCATCCCTTCAGTTGCCAGTTTCTAGCCACTACAAAAAGGGCTGCCACAAACATTCTTGCACAGGTGGGTCCCTTTCCCTCCTCTAAGATCTCTTTGGGATATAGGCCCAGTAGAAACACTGCTGGGTGAAAGGGAATGCACAGTTTGACAACTTTTTGAGCATAGCTCCAAATTGCTCTCCAGAATGGTTGGATCCGTTCACAGTTCCACCAACAATGTATTAGTGTCCCAGTTTTCCCACATCCCCTCCAACATTCATTGTTAACTTTTCCTGTCATTTTAGCCAATCTGACAGGTGTGTAGTGGTACCTCAGAGTTCTCTTAATTTGCATTTCTCTGATCAATAGTGATTTGGAGCAACTTTTCATATGACTAGAGATGGTTTTAATTTCATCATCTGAAAATTGCCTGTTCATATCCCTTGACCACTTATCTATTGAAGAGTGGCTTGAATTCTTATATATATGAGACAATTCTCTATATATTTTAGAAATGAGGCCTTTATCAGAACCATCAAATGTAAAGATGATTTCCCAATTTGATGCTTCCTTCCTAATCTTGTCTGCATTTGTTTTGTTTGTACAGAAACTTTTTAACTTAATATAATCAAAATTATCCATCTGGTGTTCAATTAGGAGTTCCAGGTCTTCTTTGGACATAAATTTATTCCATCTCCACAGGTCTGAGAGATAAACTATATTACGTTCCTCTAACTTGCTTACAAAGTCCCTCTTTATATCTAGATCATGAACCCATTTAGATCTTATCTTGGTATGTGGTGTTAGGTATGGGTCAAGCCCTAATTTCTTCCACACTAGTTTCCAATTTTCCCAGCAGTTTTTGCCGAATAGTGAGTATTTATCCCAAAAGCTGGGGTCTTGACCCAATATGTTTTTTTTAAAAGTACCATTGATGTCTATTGTTTCTATATCATAGACTTTTCTATACATTACACTACTTCAACTGTCTCACTCCCTTCTATTATGCTGTAAATAGAATATTCCCTTTAATAAAGAAAAGCAATTAAACAAAATCCAACAAAATGATTTTGTTTGACAGTGTCAAAAAGCCAATTAAGTCAAATTAATAAACATTCATTAAATAATTACTTTGTGCTAGACACTGTACTAAATTATGGGGATAAAAAGTATCACAAATCAGTCATTATTCACATTCTAACATAGGAGCCAGAATGCAAATAATTATATACATAAAAGATATAGGCAGGATAAATTGGAGCTAATCTTAGAGGAAAGATATTAACATCAAAGGTGACTGGCAAAATCTTATTTCAGAAGAAAGTATTTTAACCAATATGGAAAGGAAGTCAGGAGGGAGAACATAAGGGGTTGTAGTGGGGAGATCAGCCAGTGAAAATTCTTGGAGTCAGGGGATAGTATTTTGTGTAAGGAACAGGAAAGAGGCCAGTGTCATTGAATTGAAGGAGATTAAGGAGTAAGAAGACTAGAAATGTTGGAAAGAGAATATTGCAAAGACATTTCAAAACCAAAGAGATAGTTTATATTTGATGCTGAAAGTTATAGGAAGCCAATGGAATTTATTGACATTTAGTAACATGGTCAGATCTATGATTTAGCAAGATGACTTTGGCAGTCTAATGACAGATGGAGCTATCAGCCTAAATCTCTTCTCACTTTTGTGGCTAAACTACTTTAGAAAGTCAGATATTCTATGTCT
Source organism: Myrmecobius fasciatus (assembly GCA_023553655.1). NCBI lineage: Eukaryota > Metazoa > Chordata > Mammalia > Dasyuromorphia > Myrmecobiidae > Myrmecobius > Myrmecobius fasciatus. The sequence goes on from JAJPUD010000090.1 coordinate 1,047,243, forward strand.
CTACTTCCTTTTCCTCTTATTTTCTTAATTCTTTATAATCTTGTCTCCAGCAGAATTATTCAATGGAAACTGCTCTCTCCAAATTGCTTATGATCTTTTAATTACCTTAATGTTTTTTTTCTGAATCCTAGATCTTCTTGATCTCTGTGTAACTTTTTTTCACTGTTGATCATTCTTTTTTTTCTGGAGTTTTGGGGTTGTTTTGTCTTTTTTGACACTACACTTAGTTCTCTCTTCCTACCTATCTGACATCTCAGTCTCCTTTGATGAATCTTCACCCAGGTTTCTCTCATTAACTTTAGCTACATGGCTCCTGTCTTGAACATTTTTTCTCCCTTTAGGCTGCTTTTGCTTGGTGATTTCATCTATTCATGGGTTCAATTATCATCTCTATGCAGATGACTCTTAGATCTCTTGATGACTCAAAGATCTCCTTTGCTGGGATCTTTACCCAGATTTCTTCCATTAACTTTAACTATATGTCTCTGTCTTGGATCCTCTTTTCTTCTTCTATGCTGCATTAGTGGTCTCATCTGTTCTTATTGATTAACTTATCTTCTCTATGCAGATGATTCTTAGAACTATTTAGCCATTCTTAAACTCTTTTTTGACGTCCAACATCATATCTTGAACTTCCTATTAGATATTTTGAACTGGATGTACTGATATAGCTGCTTGTCTTTTTTGATGCTAATATCACCCTGGTACAGGTTCTCATTATGTCATCTCTAAACTCTTAGAATAGTCTCTTTGCCTCATGTTTCTCTTAAATCTATCCTCTTCCCATTCAATAAACTTTAATATTGTACTATATAATCTCCATGGTCAAATTTAGTGTCTCTTTTTGGCTTTCAAAGTCTTTTATAATCTAGTCCTTCCTTATTTTTCTAGTATTCTTACAATTTACACCCTTATGCTTACCCAAGGAGCCAGTCACATATTAATAAACTGTTGTAGAATTGTATTTGCTAACATGACAATCCATTTCCTGACTCCATGCATGTTCACTTTCTGTCTCCCACATCTAGAATTCTTTCCTTCCTTCCTTAACTTTGTCTTCTTCCTAAAAGTCTCAGCTAAAAATGCCTTCTTTTGCTACAAGATTTTCCCAGTCAACCTGATTATCAATACCTTTCTTCTGAAATTATATCCAAATTATCCTGAAAGTATATTGTAAGTGATGCAGTAGATATAATACTAAACCTAGAGTCAAAAAGTTCTTATTTTCCTGAGTTCAAATCTGGCTCAGAGATTTCCCAGCTGTGTGACCCAGGGTATATCACTAAACTATCTTTACCTCAATTTATTCATCTGTAAAATGAGCTGGAGACCATTCCAGTATCTTTGCCAAGAAAACCCCCAAAGGAGTCACAAAGAGTCAGATATGACTGAAAACAACAACATATTATATGTACATAGTTTTTTGTATGTTATCTCCTGCATTATAATGTTAAGGCAAAATAGGCCTTCTTTTGTCTTAATTCTGACCTATCTTTTAATTATGAATGGGTAGTGTCTAACACAAACTGGGAAAAGAAGTTACTTTAGAAAAGTCAAGGTTTCCCCCTGCATCCAAGACAATCTCTAATCATCTTGATCTATGTATAATATGTCTCTGGACTCTGGTGACCCTGGAGGAGAGAGGGAGAACTGATGACTTTGTACAATTCTTCCAAACTTAAATCCAATTCACTTGCAAATGAAGATATTATCCTTTTAATGTCACTTATTCCCTTTCAGAACAAAAGATGAACAACAACAGGAGCTCCTTAAAAGCAGGTACTATTTTTGCTTTTCTTGGTATCCCAGCACTTACATTCCCTGACACTAATCAATAAATGTGTATTTAATGACTGCATGACTTTCTCTGATTGTTTGATATACCTGGAATGTATTTCCTCCTCACTTCTGCTTCATATAGCACCTTGGTTCCTTTAAGACACAATTCAAGCATTACCATCTGCCTGAAGTCTTTCCTATTTCTTCAAGGGAGTACCTTCTGTTCCAAGCTACTTTGTATAAAATGTTGTTATAATTATTTATATTTATGAACATAACAGTTGTGTTCCCCTCTAGTTGGTCAATGATCTGGAGAATAACCTTGTGACCATGTTACTCTGTGTACCTGTACGAGGACTTGACTACTGGTTGGCTGATAGGATAAAGTCTTGATGCTAAGCTATAGACCTGCTGCCTTTCTGCATTAATGGGGAAAGGACTTGTTCAGACTGTTAGTATACTTTGAATGAGGGTAGAGAGAAGCAAGACAGAACTTTTGGTGGACAGGAGATTTCCATAGACCCACAGATTTGTGGGCATAGAACTCTTATCTAACATTCAAAAGTCTTAACTTGTTTTTTTCAACTTGCTTTCTGACAGTAATTCCAGTGCCTGAAGAAGCCCCTTCTTAACTCATGCAGATAAGCAGCAGTACTGCTGATCCTTGTTATGCCATCAGGTGTCAGGTCCCTTTGCCTTTTAGACAAGACAACATGGTCACAGGTCTATCCCATAAAGCATTGCTCAACCTAAATGGGTGAAGTGGTCACCTTCATTTTGTATTTATTTTGCATATACAATACTTATATATTGCATTAGTCTTTCTTCACTGGAATTTTTCCAAATAGGGATTTTTTTTTGTATTCGTATCTCTAGCATTTTGTATTGATATGTTTTTAATAAATAATAATTTAACGATAGATTTTTCTGCCAGCTATATCATTAAAAATGTAACAATATATGAAGACAGTCATGTCTATGAAGACAATATTTCTTGAACCTTTCTTTTAGTTTTGATCTCCAGTGACATCGTTGAGTGAAATTAGTACAAGCAGTTCAATTTCTTTTCTCATAAGATTGCATGATTCCCATACTTCTTGGATCAATTCACAGTTCCACAATAGTATATTAATATTCCTGTCTTCCTATAGCCTTCCTACTTCTTAAATCTCTTTCTATTCTAGTCCATCTTCTCCACCCTAGTGTATTTGGCTGCTAACGTAATTTTTGTAAATGCTGATCTTTCATCATTGACTCTTTCCTATATCATTTAAAAAATATATCAATTTCCTGAGTGAAAGGAAAACTTCAGACATATCAGTTCACATTTCTATTAGTAGTATACAAAAGGCGGTATTAGAAATACAGGATAAATGAGAAAGCAATGCTTATTCAGAAGCTAATGGTCAAGCCAGTGTAGGATGTGGAAAGTTGGTAAAGGTGTGTATCTCTTAAACAACAAATCAATTAACAATCATGATTAAATGCCTATTATATGCCAGGTAATATGTTAGGTACTAGAGATACAAAGTTTCAAAATGTATGTATATATTTGTATGCATAATTTTATGTATGCATGTGTTTATGTATGTATATATGAATATAGATGTATAAACCCACATACATGATAGTTACATGCCTAAATATTTATATGAATACATATACATATTGCATAATACAATCTGCCTGCTGTCAAAGAACTTATTATATTCTATGAGTGTAAACAACATGTACACATATAAGTAGGCACAAAATATATACAAAGCAAACATAAAAATTATAGGGAGTGGTATTAGTAGCTGGGGAGAGTTAGGGAAGGACTTGTAGAGAATTTATTGTTTAAGTTGAGCTTAAAAGGGAGGTAGGCGCCTTGGCAATAAGACAAGAAAAAGAGATTAAAGGAATTAGAGTAGGTCA
>JAJPUD010000091.1:0-62355 GCA_023553655.1 Myrmecobius fasciatus
AAGGAGGGAAAGGGACCCACATGTGCAAAAATGTTTGTGGCAGCCCTTTTTGTAGTGGCAAGAAACTGGAAATTGAAAAGATGCCCATCAATTGGAGAATGGCTGAATAAATTATGGTATATGAATGTTATGGAATATTATTGCTCTGTAAGAAATGACCAACAGGAGGATTTCAGAGAGGATTGGAGAGACTTGCATGAACTGATGCTGAGTGAAATCAGCAGAACCAGGAGAACATTATACACAGCAACAAGACTATACAATGATCAATTTTGATGGACATGGTTCTCTTCAACAATGATATGATTCAAACCAGTTGTGCTGCGATGAAGAAAGTCATATACATCCAGAGAGAGGCCTGTGGGAACTGAGAGTGAACCACAACACAGCATTTTAACGCTTTCTGTGAATATTTCCATGCATTTTGTTTTCCTTCTTAGGTTGTTTTTTTCTTCTTCTCTTTCTAGATCTAATGTTTCTTGTGCAGTAAGATAACTGTATAGATATGTATACATGTATTGTATTTGTCATATAATTTATCCTATCTAGCATGTATTAGATTACCTGTCATCTAGGGGTGGGGGGTGGGGGGTGGGGGGAAGGAAAGGAAAAGCTTGGGAAAAAAATAAAAATGAATGTACCCCCCCAAAAAAATAAAGTTTAAAAATAGGGAAAAAAAAAGAAATAATTGAGAATCCCCTCAATTTGTAGAGAAAGTAACAAAACTCAGAGAGGTCAATTGATCACTCATGATCAGATAGCCAAATTAGAGAAGAATCCAATTTTCCTAGTTCTGACTCATTGCTTTCTCTACCATGCCCTGGTGCTACCCAGGCTGTCAAATTTCTGCTAAGAAGTTGCAAAATATAGTTCTGAGTAATTATTTACTGGACCATAATAATGATCAGAGGGGTGGTAATGTTTAACTGATTTCTGATTAGTAAGCAGAAAATTGTGACTCAGAGAGGAGCAGGCTGATTTTATTGCAGCCGATGTGAAGTAAATAAAATGTATATTAATTGTGGGCAAGTTAGTTATTTAAAAAAATCATACAGAGCATGAGAAGGTGGTACATCTGTAATCTCTGCTATTGGACAGCTTGTGGCTGGCAGTTCTCAGGAGCTCTGAGCTTCAATAGGCTAAGCTGGACACTGAGTCCAGCACCAAGGTAAAGTGGGGGCAAGAGAGTTCCTATGGAGGGGCAAACCAACCCAAGAAAGAAATGAAGCAGATCAGAATTCCTGAGCTCATCTACAGCAGGGCTGGGGATGTATGTGACTGCTACATTTCCGGCCTGAAAGAAACAGGAAGACCAAATCTCAACACCCCCCCCCCCAAGAAAAAAAGTGTCCTAGAGGGATCAAGGTCCCTTTCAGCTCTGAAATTCTGTGCTTCAGCGAAAGCCTCCCTGCACAAGGACCTTTTGAACTAATAAGTTTTTAAAAATGAAGGAGGCCCTCCTAAGTTCTTAAAAAGGCAGCTGGGAACAAGGACAGGGTAGAGAGAGCAGCTGTGTGTGTATGGTGTGGGAGTATTAGGGAGGTACAGACTGTGAGAAAAATAGGGAAATAATATTGGAAGCCAGTGATTTATGAAATTGTACTTTTGGTAAGCTTAGTTGTACTAAGTAACTGTGACCTAAGAAAATCATCGATTTTAACTAAGTTGAGAGACTGAGTAATGGGCAGGGGGACTTTAAAAGGAAACATAACCTTCACTCAGTTGGGGTCATGAAGGTGAAATTATCTGTAGAAGGCAACCAGGTAACCTAGTGGATAGCATGCAGATCTAGGAGCCAGGGAAACCTGAGGTCAAACTTCGCCTCAGACATTTATTAGTTAACTCTGTGATCCTGGATAATTGACATAACAATAGCATCTAAATGACAAGATTATTGTCAGGATCAAATGATATATAATGAGTTATATAATGTTGTAGTAGAAGGCACCTGAGAAATCATCTAGCTCAATTCCTTTATTTATATATCTGAGAGGTTAAATGATCTCTAGGGTTCACAGAGCTAGTTAATGACAGAAGGAAGACTTAACCCAGGTCTTCAGACTCTCAGATACTACATATTGTACTAGTAAATATTATTATTATTATAAATAAATAATAAAAATCTAAATTTTATCATTATTAGAAAGTACTATCCAAATGCTATTTTTCTTATTAATTAAATAATACCTAAGACAGGTATCTCCACTCAAATATATCTGAGGAATATGTCCTGAAGAACATGGCTAGCTGAAGCACCTGTAGTTACTGAGAGAGAGAAGACAAGTTGACAAAAGGAAGAACAAGGAAATTCCAGGTAGAGCCAAGGATTGATCTTCCTGTGTCTTCCTTAGAGGAGACAGTTATTAAACAAGTAAAGGACTAAAAAAGCTGGAAAGTTCATGGGACCATGAAATTTTAGACAAGATCCAAGAGATGAGTTCAGACAAAAGTTGGATGTCCAATTCTTAGAAAACTATACAGGGAATTCCTGTAGGAAGGAGATAGATTTATTTCTGAACAGTGGACAAGATTCCTGCCACCTAACCCTGGAAACTTTCAGTAGAAACATTTAATGAGTGCATAGGCCTATCTTTATGGTAGAAGGAAGGTAACAGCATAGAAATGATTCTCCCATATCTGCTCAGCCAAAGCTTAAAGGACACTATTAAATGTCTTAACATCCAATAATAAATATTCCTTAAAAAAAGAATACATACAAGATCTAAGACATCAAAACTATTTGTTTCTAGAATCATTTTTAGGGTAGGATGTGGTATTGAAGGTAGAAAATACTTGAGGATGGGAATGGTCTTAGTTAGATGGAAACATTTCCAATTTTAAATTGGACCTTTTGGCACATACTCAACTGCCATTTAGATAGTAGGGAATAGCATAGATGGTTTCTCAGGTATCTTTCCACTCTGAGGTTTTGACTCTGTGAAGGCCCAGAGATGTTAAGGATCAAGGTCACACAGCTGGCTGCTACTTTAGCCTATAGGCAGGATATTAGAAAGTCTATTTGATCTTTGTAACATCTATGTATTCCCACATTTTTGAAACAGCCTTAAAGATCTACACTTACACAGCAAACAACAAATTCTGTGATTTGCAGGGCCAATATTCCCTCTCCTAGTTAATAGCTACAAAATGTGGTTTGATCTCCATTAATAATCAGAAAAGTTATTTCACCTCAGCAACATCTGCAACTCCACCCTTTTAATACAACGACCATAAAAACAAGACTAATCATTTACTATTAGTTTTACTATTAAACAAAGAAAAAAGAAAAGAAGTCATCCTTCTATCCTCTCTCCATCCCATCCCACTTCACTTCCATTTCTTAAATATGATCATTATCACTCTGGGTATAGGATTTTGCAGTTTTTCTACAGATCTGTTTCTCTTTTTCTGGCCTGTTTCCTGCATTCATGGGTCTGTTTATAGCTCCTCCTCATTTCTAATTTTTAATCCCAAACACTTTACTTGCTAACAGTTGCTGCTACAAAAATAAGTTTAAGTAAAAGAAAGCACATGTGTGTGTGTATGTGTGTATGTGTATCCACATGTAAAACTGTGGGGTGTCAACAGCGACTTGAAGAATAAGTTTTAAGACTTGAGATTTCCTACGCCAAACACTAGGAGTAAAGGCATGGCTGGCTACTCATCTTACAAGGGAATCTTGAGACAATTATTTTCTCTATTAGAACAAAGGAATCACTTGCTAATTTGTGGCATTTTTCTGCATTTCTGACAGTTTCCTGTTATTATGGTCTAGTGGTTAATACTACAGACTATTGTTTTCCTTTCCCACATTTAAAAACAACAACAACATGGGCTTAACACAAACCCATCAAAATTGGTCCTTTTACTGACAATCTTGACAGAGAAACCAAAGGTCAAAAAGTTTTATTCATCAGGGCTAGAGAAGTCCAAGTAACAGCTAGTTGGTGAAATGGAAAAAGTTTGGGATCTGAAGTCATGAAGACTTCTTTTCAAGAGTTCAAATACAGCCTTGGACAATTGCTAGCTATGTGACCCTGGACCAGTCACTCAAATATATTTGCCTCACTTCCTCCTCTATAAAAAGAACTGGGGAAGGAAATGGCAAACCATTGAAGTATCTCTGCCAAGAAAACCTCAAATGGGGTCATGAAGAGTTGGACATGACTAAGTAACAAAAAGCAATCATCCAATGCCACACTCAAAACCAAATTTACTTAAATATAAGGATGAAAAAATAAATAAGAAAATTATGATTAGAAACATGAGAAAAAAAAACCAAGTTTTAAAATCAGTTCTCTTTCAGTTCAAAGTGTTGCAAATAACCTAAATAAAAAAGTAACTGAAGTTGTTCTTAAAATTTTGTAAACAGAATATAAGTGAGATAGTATACAGTAGATTCCTTTTAGCTAAAAATGTCTTTCAAATTCTCCCTATCTTTACTGTCAAGAATAAAATTCCACCTCTCTCTTATGAACAACCATTCTGATTATGAAATGTAAATTGTTAAACTTTATTTTTCAGTATGTTACTGTATCCCACTAAAATTCTATTATGATTCTCCAACTTTGACATGGTGGTAAGTCTAAATGGCAATTGGGTATATGCCAAAAGACCCTTTTTTAAGTTGGAAGGGCTTCTGTTTAACCAAGATCATTCCCACCTTCAAGTATTTTCCAATTCCAATACTACACCCTACCCTCAAAATGATTCACAGAAACAAATAGCTTTGATATCTTAGATCTTTTATGTATTCATTTAAAAAATATTCATTACTGGATGCTAAGATATTTAATAGTGTCCTTTAAGCTTTGGCTGAATATTATATGGGAGCATTATTTCTATGTTGCCACCCTCCCTCTACCATAAAGATAAGCTTTTGCATTCACCAAATGTTTTTGTTGAGAATTCTCAGGTTTGTGTGATAGGAATCTAATCTACTGTACTGAAATAAATCAACATTTGCAAAAGACAACTAAATCAGCACAGAAGGGAATTTTATTACTTTCCTTCATGTGTGGTCTTAATCTTCCTAACTTTAAAATAGCAGATTAAACATTTCTGGTCACTGCACAGTAATGTCATGAGGTTGCATGGAGGAGAGAGGTCAGCTTTTTTAGCATGCGGTAGATAAACTTGGTCCTTTGATTTAGTCATGTTTTCCCGAGTTGAATTCATCTCTGTTGTGGCTGCAAAAAGGCATGCCATTTGAGCTAAGCACACGGTGAAAGCTCACTTGCCCTGTTCCTCAGCACCCTGACTGAAGAAGGCTGAATCCCTGTGTACAAGCTTTTGGAGACCCTCACCTGAAAAAATCTTACCTTCTTGTGTCATGTTGAAGATACTGCCCTTAACAGACTGTTTGTTAGACTGTAACACAGTTAAATGAAGTATGAATTACTGTGAGGCTCTTTATGTCTTAATCATTTCATGTTCAAAGCAACTACTTTTCTCTATACTGTCAAAAGCAGGATAGTAAAAGCAAGAAACCTTTCTGTTATCTATTCCCTGTTCAAGCTTTGATCATCATGTCTGTGTTAAAGACATTTCCAAATCTACACATATAACTCTTCTCATTATTTCCACATCACTTCTCCTAATTCATTAGTCTTCCTCAAAAAATCTATTTAGTTTCATTTTAAAACTGTCTCTGTAGATAAATCCCAATTTAAAAAAAATAATTTTACCATCACATGTACAACGTCTATCAGTTCTTTCCTGTCTAAGGGTCATCTGTGCTTGTGCAGGAAATGCTATTTAAACTTATCCTTTATGATAAGCAGGAAAAAAAAAAAAAAAAAACGAACTATAGAAAAGCTTCTGATTTTCCAAGGAATTTTCACCCTTTCCAGGATATCCATTATGTTAGAGCCATAAGCTAGGAAGGAAATGGGGGTGGCGTTAAGATTTTTTGAGAGTTGTCTCCTTTAGGTCACATGAGATGAGCATCTTGGGATTCACAGAGCAATAATTTTCAACTTTTATTTTACACTCATCAGTATGGTGGGGACAAAAGAGTCCATGAAGAAACTATTTACTTAAGTCCCTTGCCATTGTATTTAATTCAATTCATCCACTATTTATTAAGTACCTACTATATTCAAGACCCTCTTTTAGGCACTAGAAAGAAAAAATTCTCCAAATTTAAAATAAAAGTATTTTGTCACATTAGACACTAATGATTTCATGTCTGTCTTCTGTTCAATAAAAATACAGAATTGACTGTATGGAAGAGAAACAAAAAGAGACAAGCCCACGAAAGCTGGCCTTGTTGATCTCTAGTAATCATATTTTGAAAACCACTGTCCTAAAGGTAGAACAAATCAAATACTAGTTTCTAATAGCTGTTCCCTAAAGTACTCTTCTAACACTCATGTTCAACTATGACCTAAGTAACCATGACATCTACTAAAAGGAAAGGTAACAAGGTTATACTATGCACACTAAAGTTTCTTGCTACTTTGGGTGAACATTTAATTTACTTAAATTCAACTTTTAAAAAACTGGAATGCATTCTATAGGAAAAATAATTCTGATACAGATCTTCCTTCTAAAGAAAACTGAATGGAGAGACAATGTGATGGGGGAAATAGAGTACTAGCCTTGGATTTCAGGTTACAAAGAAATGAATTCAAGTCAAGCTTCTAACACATTCTGGCTGTGTAATGCTAGACAAATCACAAATGCTGGACTTCTCAAAACCCCTAATCAACTCTCTAAAATTCTAAGTTATAAATGTGCTGCCTATCTGTATCTGGTACACAGAATTTCTACACAGAAAGCTCCCTATGTGATTAAGTCACAGATTTAACTAAAAAAAAATATGGAATTTAAATATGCTTTAAATTTGTATTTCTAATAGTTTTACTATTCCAGAGTCCTCAATGAAAAGAAAGCTTTAATGAAAAAAAATTAATTTCTATGGATGATAGGAGATTGTGGCTAACAGTAGACAGGATGTCAGAAAATGAATTTCCCTGTAAAATAAACTAAAATTCCTAAAGGAAAAGGAAACATTATTTTTGGTGCCTGTAACAGTCTGTGGAAACAAAAGTGATTTCCTCTAGCTCACAACTAGTGTCTAGCTTCAATTAAGGCCCAATCTCTTCTCCTTTAGGACTGCTTTGCAGAATTTTTTTCCAGAAAGCAAACTAAAGAAATATTAATTCAATTTAATTCAACAAACAAAACACTATGAAAGGAGCTGCTTGTGTATCCCAACCTCATACAGTATGTATGGCATACTGGCAGAAGTGACTGGTTTGCCTAAAACCATTCATATATTTGTATCTGGTTTGACCCTGTTACTAATTATTCTTATTTATGAAATAATTGGTTTGAATTAGGGGTTTATTAGAATTAGTCTGGATCAATGGAAGAAAGTAAAAATAATTATACTATGCTGAGGCTGGATACTTACTTGGTCCCCAAGTTCTCAAACCTCATCATGTATCAAATGGTCAATTTTATGGAATATCCTACTGCTTACTTTGACTTAATTAGTGATCAAGTAGCTCATCCATAGTTGTCTGGGGCTTTCTAGTATATCTCATGAGTACACAGCTAGCATGGATGATCATTAAAGGAAGCAGAAAAAAAAGATGATTAATGATCTCCTCAACCAACTTGAAGGCTGTACCTTCAATGACAAAGAGTATGCTTTAAAACATTTTACCTTTTACCCTCTACCATTTTTAACTTGGAAAAAGAAAATCTGGATTCCATTCATTTTCCTACAAACCATATAAACCTAATAAATGGAAAGTACTATTTAAAAACTAGAAGGGCATTTCTTCCTGTCTTGAAAACAATGGGTGGTGTTAAATGCCTTGCCCCCATAAAAACTAACTCCTCTGCAAATTCTAAGGGTATATTTAAATAAGCCATTGCAATAATTAATGATCTCACATCAGGAAACAAATTAACCTTCCTCATTCTGCTAAAAACACTCAATCTCAGAATAAAGATTCCATTTGAAATTAGGAGGATACCATAAATCACTATTTTCCAAACTGAGACCTGAGTGACTGACATAAGTAGTTTTGCAAAATCTTCTGGTTTTCATTCTGAGATTTGTTTTTTCCTCTTATTGTTTCTGATCACTTTTGACATAGGGAACTGTGTCCCCATGAGGAATACATAGAAAACAACGAAGAAAGGAAAAATAATGAGAAACAATAACCTAAAGAATAGCTAGAAGAGTTACCTTGGCTTAGACTGAGAACTATATCAAGTTACTTACTTAAACAATACTTGTACTTGCTATTATTTAAAAATCTCTTTATTTCTTCATTGAAGGCTTCAAATAACCATGGCTGTCCAGCTATCTTATTAAGGTCACAGAACAATGGAAGAATGGATTTTAAATGTTTGAAGTTAAGGAAAATGAAAGGGGTAGAAAAATCTAACCCATAACACAAGGGCTTCCTCTTAAGCTAAAAGGAAGCCAGTAAAGTCTAAAATTAACTCCAATCCATAAAGAGAATTCTGCACAGGAAATAGAACTCCCTGTGATTTGTGTAACAGTCTAAGAGAACAAAAACATAGACTTCACCATCACCACCAGCCTATCCCAGCAATCAAGTGACCTCATTGTTCTCTAATCAATTCCCAATACTTGTAGCAAAAAGAAGCTATTGGAAGAGAAAAAAAAAAGCAACCTGGAAGTCAAATTCAAATTCTCCATGAGATAAGCCATCTGTTCTGAATGCTTAAAAGCAAAGCTTGATCTTGACTTCAAGTAAGCATGGGGATTTCTCTTGTTATTATAACTAAAGATTGAGAAGTACAAGTGTAACAGCATCTGCCTTCAATCCCTTCCTGACTGGTTAAGGCTAGAATAACTTTGCATTATTTCTTTTATAAAAGGTAAATCAACTTCTATGAAGAAATCAAAAGAAGTAACAAAGATTAGATACAGATTTCCATTAATAAGCCAACAATGATTTGTTGTTTAGGGAAACATGTTTGAGGAAAACTAATTTGCCCCTTAATTTCTCAAGACTTATTTATAGAAATTTTTTTAAAAATCCAAGGACTTCATATAAGTTCTCAGTATTTCTCAGAATCCACACATTGGCCAAATTCAAGAAAACAATTAAACTCTACCCATAAAGCCTCAAGTGTGAATGGGAAATGTCACTAGAAAGAAATAGACATGTTTTATGAAAAGGTGCTCCAAATCACTATTGATCAGAGAAATGCAAATTAAGAAAACTCTGAGGTACCACTACACACCTGTCAGATTGGCTAAAATGACAGGAAATGATAATGACGACTGTTGGCGGGGATGTGGGAAAACTGGGACACTGATACATTGTTGGTGGAATGTGAACTGATCCAGCCATTCTGGAAAGCAATTTGGAACTATGCTCAAAAAGTTATCAAGCTGTGTATACCCTTTGACCCAGCAGCATTTCTATTGGGCTTATATCCCAAAGAAATCTTAAAGGAAGGAAAGGGCCCCACATGTGCAAGAATGTTTGTGGCAGCCCTTTTTGTAGTGGCTAGAAACTGGAAACTAAATGGATGCCCATCAATTGGAGAATGGCTGAACAAATTATGGTATGTGAATGTTATGGAATATTATTGTTCTGTAAGAAACGACTAGCAGGATGATTTCAGAGAGGCCTGGAGAGACTTGCATGAACTGATGCTGAGCGAAATGAGCAGAACCAGGAGATCATTATACACGGCAACAACAAGACTATATGATGATCAATTCTGATGGACATGGCTCTCTTCAACAATGAAATGTTTCAAACTAGTTCCAATTGTTCAGTGAAGAAAGACATATACACCTAGAGAGAGGGATATGAAATGTGGACCACAACATAACATTTTCATGCTCTCGATTGATGTTTGCTTGCATTGTGTTCCCTTTCTCTGATATTTCTTTCTTATAGATAAGATTTTTCTTGTACAACAATAAGTGTGGAAATATGTATACATATATTCAATTTATCAAGTATTTTAACATAATTAACATGTAGTGGATTTCCTGCCATCTAGGGGAGGGGTGGGGATTAGGGGGAAAAAATTTGTAACCAAAAGCTTTGCAAAGGTCAATGTTGAAGAATTACCCATACATATGTTTTACACATAAAAAGTTTTTTTTTAAATAAAAAGTTTTAATAATAAAAAAAGAAATAGACGTTCTAATCTGCACACAAAAATGTCTGCCATAAGCCAATGTGATTTCTACAGGAGAAAAAAAATCAATTACAAGTTCTCCTCTAAACCACAATTCTTCCAGACCAACAGTTTGTAATCATTTTAGTAGAAAGAATTTCTTTTAGCATCAAAAAATTTCAGACTCTCCCACATGTTAGCAATTTTATTATTAATGTCTACTGACTGAGAAATATATAAGGACAAAAGGCTACTGTGAATTTAGTAGTTCTTTTAGATTAATTTAATCATATCATCTATAAGCACTTAAAGTGCAAGACATTATTTACTAAGTCTTCTAAATGACCATTCCTAATATGCATATGGATTCACAGTTCACTTACAATAACTCCTACACACACATATACATTCTATCCCGGAGTCTCTGATGATAGATTGAGAACTACTGTTTCAGAATGTACACATAATTTAAATCTTGATTTTTACATTGTTTACAATGTTTTCTAATTGGCTTGTATAAATCTTATCTTCTCAACAAAATTCCAAGCTCCCTAAAGACAGACCCTATACTATAGTGCCTACCACCTATAGTTCCTACCCCTTATAGTTCCTACCTCAGTATTGGGCATATTGTTGAGTACTTGATAAATACTAGATGACTGGATTCATTTCAGAAACAAATTAAAGTTTTGTCATTTAAAGGAAAATAAAGGTATGTATAAATACAAACAAATCTGTACTTCATAGAATTTAAGGAAAATTAATTCTTCTGCCAAGGTCTGTCTTTCCTTCATGGAAAGGTTCAGCATGTCCTTAGAAGTGAAACAACATGCAGAATGAGTTCTCTGACCTCATCTGCTGAGGCAGTATATTCTCCCTAATCATAAATTGAGATTCCAATTTTTTTTAACAATATCATTTCCAATTTAACAAATGTATATATGTATATACTTATTCTTAAGACTTTAGAGAATCATCAATTTCATATTTTTAATTCAAAAGCCTATTTTTTGCCATTAAGAAACCTTTTAGAAAAAAGAAAGTAAATATAAGTTACATGGTGGAGAGTCACAGACTAAACAAACTAGTTCCTGTGTGCTAGTCTTCTTTATTATGAGCAGCTGGAACATATATGTGCATTAGTCTATTGACTACAGACAGCTGTGGCCTATTGTCAATGTAGTCAGCAAATAAGATGCCATCAGATCCCAAATAAAAGTATCCATTTGTAATTAATATTTCTTATTTTCTCCTATGTCCCCAACTTCTTTCCTCCATAAGCCTACATGCACTCTTTGAAAGAAAATAAGGCTGCATAAATTCACTTTGAAAGTGTGAAATGTTCATACACAAGAGATGGGAAAAAAAATAATTGTTCTCCCATTCCACCAATGCATCCTTCAACTTTACAAACCTCTCTTAAGAAAGATTATGCCAGGAAAGCTTTGCAAAGATCAATGTTGGGGAACTACCCATACATATGTTATGCAAATAAAAAGCTTTAATTAAAAAAATATGGGGAGGTGATATATATGACTCCTTTAACATAATTAAAGTTCATAGAGTTCAAAAAAAAAAAAAGAAAAAAAAAGAAAGATTATGCCAGATCTACCTGTCTGAGACACAGTGGAATATGTCACAGTCACAACAATAACCTATGAAGAAGAGATGATCTTGGGAGCTGTTCTGCACACCAGCTAAGTAATTGGAAGATTTGGGTTTCAATATGGTCTCTGACACATGCTGACAGTGTGACTACAAGAAAGCCACCTGACCTCTCTATGTAAGACTGAGCTGTTGAAAAATTATTGCTCTGCCTCAGAAGGAGATGCATCCACCAGAGTTCTCTTCACCAATCAAATTGCAGTCCAGACAAAACAGAGACCCTATGAGCCACAGATGGGCACAGATTTGCAGTACAGTCAGCAGCCATCTCCTCAGGGATGCATTTCCTGATTCTAACTTGGTATTTACTTAGTAGTGTTTATGTTGTATTCTTGCCCTAAAGAGATTGCAACATGTTTTGTTTTTAATTTTGTAGTCTAGCAGCATCCAGCAAGGATCTTGTACACAATAAATGCTGATAAATGTTTAGTGAATTGAATTTTATAGAATCTGATGAATCTCACATGACAAGTGGTGATAAAGATAATAACTTGGAGAAATTCATTAGTTTCAATAATCCTCATGCAGAGAAATTTGTCATATTGGGATTAAGTCACGAGAAAAATTTATATAGTAATAAAACATTTTTAACAAGCAATTTTGAAAGACTTAGGAAATTCTGATTAATCCATTCAATAACCACAAATCCAAAAGATTCATGATGAAACATGTTATCTGCTTCCAGTTAGAGTTGGTGGACTTAAAGAGAAGATGTGAGCATATTTTCCTTTTCTTTCTTTTCTTTTTGGACATAGCTAATATGGGCATTTGTATTCCTTAATCATATATATTTCTAACAGGTTTTGTTTTTCTTGCTTTCTCAGTGGGTTGGGATGGGAGAAGGAGTGAATTTGAAACTTAAAATATAATAAAATTTAATTAAAAATAAAGTTGATATTATGGCTTGAATTGTAGCAGTAACTATAATAATAATTATTAATAATAATATTTCCATGTAATCATGAAAATATTGAAAATTTCTGGGGAAAGAAAAATCAGAAGGTCAAAAGGTCCACTTTAATCCTCCATATGCATCTCCAATAATGCATTTTTCTTAGGCCACTCAGCTGTCTATGCTACTATTCTCTCCAAAGTTCTTTCCTCCTGGCTAATGCTTTATCACACAATCCACGTGGAAGAGATGGTCCAACATTCACTATATCGTTGAAGAGAGTCATGTCCATTAGAACTGATCCTCATCTGGTATTGTTGTTGCCGTGTATAATGATCTCCTGGTTCTGCTCACTTCACTGAGCATCAGTTCATGCAAGTCTCTCCAGGCCTCTCTGAAATCGTCCTGCTGGTCATTTCTTACAGAGCAATAATATTCCATAACATTCATATACCATAATTTATTCAGCCATTCTCCAATTGATGGGCATCCATTCAGTTTCCAGTTTCTAGCCACTACAAAAAGAGCTGCCACAAACATTCTTGCACATGTGGGGCCCTTTCCTTCTTTTATGATTTCTTTTCAAACCAGTTCCAATTGTTTGGTGAAGAGAGCCATATACACCCAGAGAGAGGGATGTGAAATGTGGACCACAACATAACATTTTCATGTTCTCTATTGAGGTTTGCTTGCATTGTATTTCCTTTATCGGATTATTCTTTTCTTTTAGATATGATTTCTCCTGCACAAAAAATGATGTGTGGCAATAACTATACATATATTCAATTTCTTAAGTATTCTAACATAATTAACATGTAGTGGATATCCTGCCATCTAGGGGAGGAGTGGGAAGTAGGGGGGAAAATTTGTAACAGAAAGCTTTTTAAGGGTTAATGTTTAGGAATTACCCATACATATGTTTTGCAAATAAAAAGTATTAATAAAAAAAAAAACATTCACTATATCTCTCTCCATTCTGTCAATTGCTTTGTTTGGTCAGCTTCAAAACCCCTAAATTCTTACCTGTCCAGGAGCAGCTCCAGTACTTCTTTAGTGGAGGCAAAACCCCTATAAGTTGACAAGAAGATGCTGATATAGGTAAAGTCATTGTCTCCAAAAGCTGTCAACAAGTTTTCCACAAGTTTCTCCAAGGTACCGGCTTTTATGGTCCTGATTTTACATGTCTCATACTGGCTGACTGTATGTCCAGGAGGCAGTTGGTCCCCTTCAACCTATGCAATAAACCAGAGAAGATGTATGTTAGAAATAGTACCCAGAATAAAGCTAAAAATACTGAAATTCATTTAGGATTATGTCTATTATTAACAATGATAACAATGTTATCCATGTGATACTTCTACTCTTCTATTCTGTATCTCCTAAAAAATAAAATAATACTGACATTGATGCAATACTTTAAATTTTACAAAACAGTCCATTTACTTTATTTCAAATGACCTTTAACACAATTCTGTGAAGGAGATCATTATTATCTTTGTTTTAAGGAAGGGAAACTGGAGGCTCAGAGACATTGTCCATGGGCATGCAGCCAAGAAGTGCCAGTAGGGTATTGTTGGTCTAACTCTCTTTCCAGTAAAACAACTATTTAAGAACAATATCCTTAATTTTTTTTTTTAGTGTCAGAAAATTCAGAGCTAAAAGAGACTTAGAAATAATCTAGTCTAACCCTCCTGTTTTGCAAATAAGAATCTGAAGCCAGAGATGTTATATATTTTGCCTAAGGCCATAGTCAACTATCATGCAATTTCATGCCAAGGAATCCTCTGCTCCACAATCTGCTTTTTTTTTTTTTTTTTTTGCCTTTTTGTCTCTCTTTCTCCCTTCCTAGTATTACAAGTATTACTTCAGAGCCAGACCACTAACTACTTTACCTGTCTTCTCTGGGGTTGGGCTAACTTGCGACATGTTTTGTCAGGATATTGAAGGATTTCTAGGATTCTGACTGACTGCCATTACCCATTGCCATCTAATGCCTCCCTTTCTGCTAATCTTCCAAAGACACACTCACATAGAATGTTGGCAAAAAAATGTTTCTTAGAAGCAAGTCCATTTCAGGTCTTTTCCTTGAAGACTCTAATTCTCTGCTTTCCCAGAAATGAATGCTGAGTATCTTAAGGTCATAGAGCCTCCACAGGAGATCTTTTCATTCATGAATCTCAATACATTTTAGAATTAGGTATTTTCTATAGAGAACTGTCTCATATTTATAAGAATTCAAGCCACTCTCCAATCAATAAACGGTCAAAGGATATGAACAATTTTCTGATGATGAAATTAAAACTATTTCTACTCATATGAAAAGATACTCCAAATCACTATTGATCAGAGAAATGCAAATTAAGATAACTCTGAGGTACCAGTACACACCTGTCAGATTGGCTAAGATGACAGGAAAAGAAAATGATGAATGATGGAGGGGATGTGGGAAAACTGGGACACTGATAGATTATTGGTGGAACTGTGAACAGATCCAACCATTCTGGAGAGCAATTTGGAACTATGCTCAAAAAGTTATCAAACTGTGCATACCCTTTGACCCAGCAGTGTTTCTATTGGGCTTATATCCCAAAGAGATCTTAAAGGAAGGAAAGGGACCCACATGTGCAAAAATGTTTGTGGCAGCCCTCTTTGTAGTGGCTAGAAACTGGAAACTGAATGGATGCCCATCAATTGGAGAATGGCTGAATAAATTATGGTATATGAATGTCATGGAATATTACTGTTCTGTAAGAAACGACCAGCAGGATGATTTCAGAGAGACCTGAAGAGACTTGCATGAACTGATGCTGAGTGAAATGAGCAGAACCGGGAGATCATTATACACAGCAACAACAAGACTATATATATAATGATCAGTTCTGAAGGATGTGACTCTCTTCAACAATGAAATGTTTCATACCAGTTCCATTTGTTCAGTGATTAAGAAAGCTATATACACCCAGAGAGAGGGATATGAATGTGGACCACAACATAACATTTTCATGCTCTCTACTGATGTCTGCTTGCAATTATGTTTCCCTTTTCAGATTTTTTTTTCTTGTAGATCCGATTTTTCTTGCACAGCAAGATAACTGTAAAAATATGTATACACATATTCGATTTCTCAAGTATTTTAACATAATTAACATGTAGTAGACTTCCTACCATCTAGAAGAGGGGTGGGGGATAGAGGGGAAAAATTTGTAACAGAAAGCTTTGCAAGGGTCAATGTTGAAAAATTACCCATACATATGTTTTGCAAATAAAAAGCTTTAATTAAAAAAAAAAGAATGTTACTGTCATCCACTGTGTGGATAGATAGCACTGGGCTAAGCTCTCAGAGAGTTAAAAAAAGAAAGTATGAGGATGTGAGCCCTGTTTTCTAGGAAAGTATAAATTCACAGAAAATAAAGCAATAGAAGCAAGTAATATCAGTGGATTTATTCTATATCTACTATATCTACTGATTCACTCTATAAAGACAAGCAGATGAGCACCTAAGAACTGAAGACACAGCTTTTATCAAATTAGTCTTTATTATGAAAAATTTAGAGGAGGAAGGCAGAGAATATCAGGTACATACGTACATGTACACACACACACACATTGTATGTCTTCCTTAACATGAAGGTTTCTGAAACTTACATTTAGATCAAATTTTCAAAAACTGAATTATATTTGACTTGCATTTAGGGAGCTGTCTCTTTCAATGCAATCCTGTGACGAATGCAATTTCAAAGTAGGCAACCATGGTACAAAGTCAGTAATCATTTCATAGGTTTTCTGGGTAGCAAGCTGAATTTCTGATTTGAATTTTCTTAAGTCAAAGTATGCTAGTATATGCAAATCAATGGTAGTAGGCAAGGAAAAGGGAGAACTGAGTTTGTAAATGAGGAAATGTTGGTCACTAAAATTCTGTGTATTCTCTCCATTAGGCTTTTTAGAATTTAAACAATCATGAGAAAATGAACTGATTTTATATATGAATTGGGGCAACTAGTAGCAGCCACTAGTTTTCAAGGGAAGCTGAAATAAGTTGGCATCATAGTGCCCAACTACAGAAATAAACAACACTAAAATTCTACCAGCAAGATCTGTAACATCAGAATTGGCTTTCTTTCCCGATCTCATTTTTGAAAAGTGTTTTCCTTAGTGTGATCTTGTGGTTAGAGCAAATACTGGACATTCTTTATGGCTTGTGGAAAACTCTTGACACCAAAAGAAGTCAAAGCACGACCTAACTTAGCCTTTCTGGACTTAAAATGTTATTAAGTGGTCATGATGATATCCATCAAATATAGAATAATTTTTAAAATTTTGCAGTGAACCAAAACACTGCATTGAAATGATCTTTTTTAAAAAAAAATTTTAATAGAAGCCAGTCTATTCTAAAAAGTAGTGCTTTTTTTTTTTTTCTTTTTTTAGCTTTCACATACACACATATATCCTTTGAACTGGAGTAAGAGTCTTTCTTCCTCTTTTAGTTTAGAAAGTAGATGGTTTGTATTTTCTATTCTACCACTTCAAAACCTGACCAAAATAGTTACAGAATGGATTATGCCTACTTGTAACAAGAAGAATAAACTGCAATCAAAACCACTAATAACAAGAGAAATACCTGAACTTTTAAAGATTTTCTAAGTTCTATTCAAAAGCTGCTACCTTATCCTGTTACAATTTCAGGGCTCCCCAAATCGCCAGATCATCTTCTACTTTGATATCATTGGTATAAGCCAAATGCTTAAATTCCAATATCAAATTAAATCATCCATTTTTGAATTTAATGACTTATTTTAAAAGACTTTTTTTCCATGGAAATAAATGTGGCCAAAAGACTCAAACAGAGGGGGAAAAATGCTTGTCAAAGAACATGATGAAGTGGGTCCCTTTCTCTGCCAGAAAGTGGAGTTGGCAGGAAGCAAAAGCTCTCCCTGAAGAGTGGAATTATTTTACTCATTAATCCAGTCACTTCCTTTCATTTCTCCTTTTACCCTGAAAAATATTCATTTGCATGCCTGACTCTGGGCAAGTTCCTTTAACCTCTTTTGTTCCTCAGTTTCTTTATCTGTAAATGGAGAACAATAGTGCTTATATAAGAAAACAGAATGTAAAGTCCTTTGAGGTCTAGGGTTGAAAATTATTTTCTATAAAGGCAAAAAACTAGCATCATTATCACCATGACAAATAGTATAATAATAACGATCACTCTGGTGCCTATAAGGATTTTTCACAAAGATTGATAAAATGTGTGGGAATGTCAATATATTTCCATATTTTTCATTTCTTCAGACAAGTTCAGCCTTTGATTCCCTTCTAGTTATGAATTAGAGAAATATTTTGAGGATGAACAAGTATCTTCCACCATTCAAATGTAATATGCATTTAAAAGATTTTAAATGTAATTATCATCTTACAGTAACTACAAGTTTTGATACTTGTACAATTGAGAGAAAAAACATAGCATGTCCTTTAATTTTAATATGCCCATGTCCAGACTGGCAAAAATAAAACTTAGAAGTTTAAATTTTTAATTTTGTCAGTAAAATACTGAACTATTATAAATCATTTACAGTCTGTTTTTATTTGTAATATTTCAACAACTCTCTCCTGAAGTTTAAAAGGAAAGGAGGGGAAAAGTCCTTGGCAGGCCAGTTTTTAATAACAGACTTACAGAGTAAGACATTGTGGGCTGCACTTGCCCCATGGGTTACCATACAACAGGAAATGGCTCAATCTGGATTTAATCAGAAACCATTGCTTTCCTGACATGATCCTGATATGAGGGCCACAAAAGAACTACTTTTGTTCTTGACTATTTTTCAGTCATTCAAAATCCAGTTTCTGGTAAAAAAGAATCTTTAAATCTTAGAGTGTAAAAGGTCAAAGCACTAGTATTCCTCTTATTATCTATTTGAACAGTGGAATGAGTGACAAGAAAGAAGAAGGAGGAAAGATAAAAAGTGTACCATATTGCAGTTTTCAAGCATAGTCTGGAAAAGATACTTATAATCAGAAAAAAAATCTATTTCTATAATCTAACAATTACTTCCTCTAATCAAAAAAATATTGTACTTGATATTTTAAGAGGAAACTTGATAAGCTTCCTCTGATTACTAGTTAGAGGGGGAATTCCACAAATTCTAATACAAGTCTTTCTTCCTTTATTAAGGCAGTAGCACATTGGTCAGAGTGTTGGACCTGCACAGGATGCTGTTGTTATCATTCAGTCATTTCTCAGTCATGTCCAATTCTGGGGTTTTCTTGGCAAGGATCCTGAAGTAATTTACCATTTTCTTTTCCAGCTCATTTTACAGAGGAGAAAACTGAGGCAAACAGGGTAAAATGACTTGCCCAGGATCATATAGCTAATATGTGTGTAAGGCTAAGTACTGGGAGAGTTCTGAGTCTTGTACTCTCTCCACTGTGCCACCTAGCTGCTCAAAAATTAGCAGAGGATGGTTTCAATACATGGGTTATGGACCCAGCAGGCTTCCATTGAGTTCAAATCTTGACTCAGATACTTATTTTGTGTGACCCTAGACATGGTACTTAACTGCCATCTGCAGTAAAGCACATCCAATTTAGGGAGTTGAAATTCAGTATTGTATTTGGTACCTATTCTGTCCATAGCATTAGGCTACAGTCAGTGGGATCAAAGATGGGTTAACATAATGATAGTACCTAGCTCAGGAAGTACTGGAAAGGATCAAATTTGACAAGGTATAGAAAGCAATTTGAAAAAGTAAAAGCACTCTAGAAATGCTAGCTGACTAGCAAAGGAGTAGAGTGGAAAGGACTTGGATAAAGGATTTGGATTTGAAGTCAGGAGATCAGAATTTATATTCTATCTCAGACAACTATTATATAAACTAGGGGAAGTCTCTTTACCCCTCTGTACTTCTGCTGACTCACCTGTATAATGAGAGAGTAGATTCAAAGGCCTCTCAGATCCCTTCTACCTTTAGAACTATGACTCTATGATCATCATCAATAGAGAAAGAGCCAATATCAAAAAGGTAATAAGCATTTCGAGAAGACATCTGGAAACAAAATATATTGGTAAAAAATGAATCCATTGTGATGACTCTCAGTTTGGGACTAAAAAGGGGATTCCCACACTGGTCACTCAGCAAGAATCAGATGTCCTCTCCCTGTCAAATGTAAGTATCATGGTATAGGGGCTGCTTCCAGTTTTTACAGAAAGCTGCTATCCTTTACTCATCAATGAAACATTTGCTTTCTTTGCCCATTGAATGTTTAATTTGTCACATTTGTATCCTTACAGTGAAATCCATTACTGTACGTAGATGACCAATGGATTGTGACTTTTAAAGTATTCCCAGAATACACAATGCTGCCAACAGTGAAATGGAATTCAATCAGGTTTTTCCTATTAGCACAAATGTTTTCATGGAAAATGTCATAGGATCTGCAATTAAAATACATATTTCTGTTTTATATAGAATTGCCTAGTGTATATCTCATGTTGAAGATCCCTTGTCAGGGTTTCCCATAGTTCCTTATAAAATAAGGCTCTCTAAAGAAAGAATTCTCTGATCTCCAATGAGTTCCTAGGGTCCCCTAGAACAGGGAGAATTTGTCATCAGTATGTAGCCAATTTATCTATTCTTGTCTGACCCAGAACCCTATCTTCTTCATGTGGCAATTGCCAGAATTTCAAAAGGCTTCCTTGACTTCTATGCTATTGATTCAATAATGAAAAGGACTTTGTGGAAAGAGCTTGCTGGTTAAAGGGGAGAAATCACTTTATTCAATGATTAAAGTAGAAAGAACATGAAGTGTGACAAATCCTGAGTTTAATTTCCATATTTCTTACTGACTAATTACATGACATAAAGGAAGCTTTACACTTCCTTCACAACTACAGGAGGGAAAAGCCATAACTAGGAAGTAGTTTATTTGGGGAAAAAAAGATTGGAGGGATTTTTTTTTTTTTTTTGGTAAACTGAAGAAAGTTCTAAGTAAAGTGACTTAAAATCATTTCATAAAGATCAGTTGAAGGAAATGGGGATATTGAGTCTGAAAGTAGAGAAGATTTTTGTTATGTTATAGTAGGGTTAGGATGATATCAAGTCTTCAAGTATTTGAAGGAATATAATGTGGAAGAAAAAGTAGAGCTGTTCTGTTTGGTTCTACAAGGCAAAACTACGAATAATGAGGATAAGTTGAAAAGAAGCAAATTTGAGCTGACTTATGAGCAAAACTTCTTAACTAGCTAATAAACCTGGCCAGCCAAAGAATGGGAAAGAAAGGGAACAAGCATCTATTAAGTATCCAAACACTTGACAAATATCACACCATCTGATCCTCATAACAACATTGGGAATTAGTGTTATAATTATCCTCATTTACAGATAAGGAAACTGAAGTAAACAGAAATTTACCCAATCACAAAGCTAGTGTCTGAGGTCAGATTTTAATTCAAGTCTTCCCAATTCTAGGTGCAGTGCCTTATCCACTGCACCATTTATTTATTTATTTTGCTTTTTGCTGAGGCAATTGAGGTTAAGTGACTTGCCCAGGGTTACATAGCTAGGGAATGTTAAGTATCTGAAACCAAATTTGAACTCAGGTCCTCCTGCCTTCAGGGCTGGTGCTCTATCCACTGTGCCACCTAGCTGCCCTAAAGATATCTCAAAGAACCAAGAGCAATGTCTACGAGAAACTAACAGCAATTGTTTAGAAGAGAAAACCCAAAATAGATAACCTCAAAAATTTAATTTCATGAGGAATATTGAAAATAAAGAAAAGCTAAATAGATATAGAGGTCATAAACTAAAGAATGGATGTCCAGAACAGACAAAAATTATGGAGAGAATGAAGGAAAGAAATCTTTTCTTTAAAAAATTGCAAACATATATAATCTATATCAAATTTCTTGCTTTCTCAAAGAGGGTGAGCATGGAGGAAGAGAAGGAAAGAATTTGGAACTTGAAATTTTTAAAAAATGAATTGTTTTTATATGTAACTAGAAAAAATAAAACATTTTAAAAATTAAAAGCTACAGAAAATAAAACTTAAAAAAAACCCCTAGCAAATAAATTTCATATCATTTCATTCATTGGAGGAAAATTCTACTAGACAATAAGCAAAACTCCAAAACCAGAAAAAGGAATCACAAATGGGAGAATAGGAGATTTGAGTATAGAGGACAGTTAGTGAAAATAGGGCCACCTTAAAAAAGATTAAGCTGTAATAACTGAATAGAAATAGTACTGTGTTCACATCAGAAGAGGGAAAAAAAGTTATAACTTGGAAATAAACACAATATTAGAGACAGAGGACTTCTTTCAAAGTATTGGTTGGATGTGCTAATTGTTTCCTCTTCCTTTTCTTTGTCTTTGAAAAATATTATTTATTATATGGGATGGCTCTCTGGGAGGCAGCAGAAAAGGGATGTTAGGGAAAGCTATAATTATGTAAAAAACAAAGAACTTCAATAAAATTTATTTTAAAAAATAATACTCAGTATGAATAAAGCCTATAACAAAAAGAAATCACCCCAAAGCCTGTGAGTTGCTTTGTGAACTCAGAGTATTCAGTTTGAATGAAGTTCACTCTACAAAGTAAAATTCCCCAAACATCAAAGCTTTCCTAAAACATCAGAAATTCCAAAGGACATCTGATGAAAAATCCACCTGCAGAGAAAGAATGGATGAACTTGAATGCAGATGGAAGCATACTTTTTACCTTATTTTAATTTTTCTCCTTTTTATCTGTTTTCAATATGGCTAATAACAAATTATATTTTGAATGTCTTCACTTATACAGTCAATATCAAACTGCTTCTCAATGAGGGAAAAGAAATTGAAGAGAGGGAGAGAATTTGGAACTTAAAATTTTAAAAAGTGAACATTGCAAAAATTTTATATGCAATTGGGAAATGTTCAATGAAATAAAATATATTTTAAAAAATAAGAATGGGGAATGAAGATAGACTAACAATGATTGACTGGAATATAGCTATAAATCTTGGCAGGATGAAGAAGCAGGCTGGGAAATGTTGACTGTCTTTTAGGAAGGAGAACAAAAAAGAGGAAATATTCATTCAAAAGGTAGTAGATCCAATTCTAAATGAATAGAAAATGAGAAAAAAAAATAAGCATTCTTCTTTATAGTAACCAATGTTAAGCAGACATGAAAGACTGGTTGAAAGGAAAAAAAAATGTATTTTTCATATCAATCAGTTAAACAACACTTATTGATCATTTACTGTTTATTTAGTCCTATATGAGGTTCTTTGAATATAAGTATGTAACAGAAATAGTATACAGAGTCCCAGCTCTGGATTATCTTCTGGCTGTGTTTTTACTGGGTTTCTAAGCTATTGTTCTGTTCCTATACTCACCAAGTCAAGTCTTTGCTCCAATCAAAAGATATTTACCCTCTCCTTTCTAACAAGAATGGGGATCAAAGACAAATGGGGTACAAAAATATTTAGGAACCCAGAGTCCTTAATGACAACTCTTCAATGAGGAGTATGTACTCATTTAGCATATACATGCATTGTCCAAGGACATACTAAGTTTGGTATACCGACATTAAGTAGGCACTCAATATATATTTGCAAAATAAACAAGGATTTTATGGAGGGAATTCTATATTATATAGCAGTTTGGACTAGATGGACTTAGTTTATAGGATCACAGATTTTCAGAACCAATAGAAAGCTCAATGATCATTTAGACCACTCCATACCTGAACAAGAATCCCCTTTCAAATACCCCCAATATGTAGTCATCCAGATTTTGCTTAAAGACCTAGAGTGGAGGGAAAGTTGCTACTTCTCAAAACAGCCCCCTTCTCTCTTGAATAGCTTTAATTGTTAGAAAGTTGCTCCAAAATTGATTTTTTATAATACCTCTATTTTTAACTATAAGATTCTATGACAATGAATGTAGCAGTTTGAGCTATAAAGTATCAAGGAGTGAAATGAGTACAAGAATTCTAATTTTAATACAATCAATTTATCTAGTGTTTCATATATGTCTAGTAAAAGATTAGGGGAAGAAAAGCTAGAGCTAAGAAACTGTTGCAGCATCCCACATTCAAATTAATGAGACTGCAGATTTGAGAGTTATTTCAATTCTATCATTCAATTCAATTCAACTCATTAAGCATTTATTAAGGGCCTGCTGTGTGCAAAATCTTGTTTTAGGTATTATAGATACAAGACAAAAACAAACAATACAAGCCTTGTTAAAAAGTTTATAATTAAATATGGTATATGTCTCATAAATATAATACTTGGTATCATCTCATAGAGACAAAGGATTAGAATTCACATGGGGGCTACATGCTATTACCTCAATCAGTTCTTAGAATAATATTGTTAGTTCTTTCTATCTTATTCCTGTTTTACAGATAAAGCTCTAAAAAATTTTAAGGAAGTTATAAGAACTTTCAGTTAGGAAGTGTGTAGTGAGCCTTCAGAATCAGAAAATGCTCTCAAGAGAAACTGATGTCTGATCTGTGTCTGGAGGGAAAAATGGTTCCTCAGTAGACAAATAAGTAGAAACAACATTCAAGAAGGGTAGAATGCATAAATGCACAAAGATGAGTAAATGTCTGATGAAAAACTGTGTAGTTTGTCTAAAAGAAATAGTGCATGAAGCAGAGTTTAAGATCAGGTTAGCAAGGTAGAAGAGAACTACGGGCAACTAGGTTAACACAGTGGATAGAGTTTTGAGCTTAGAATCCGGAGGACTGAGTTCAAATTTGAAGTCAGATACTTCCTCTCTATGTAATACTGGGCAAGTCACTTACCTTCTGACTCAGTTTCCTCAACTGTAAAAGGGGATGATAATAATTGCACCTTCATCAAAGGGAAATTTTGAGGATAAAATGAGATGTTTGTAAAGTACCTAGCAGTGACTAGAACATAGTCGGCACTTAATAAAGGCTTTTTTTTTTTTTTTTTTTTTTTTTAATGTGAGGCAAGCTAATGTATCTTCTGAGGAGTGCCTGGAGGTTTTTGAGCTGGGAAATAATACTGTCAGAATCATGTAATAGGAAGATTATTTTGGCAACTACATAAAGAATAGGTTGGAGAGGGGGAGACTAGAAGTAGCAATACTAGTTAGGAAGCTCTTAGAATAGCACAGTTAAATAAAACAATGGAAAAAGTTGCAAAATTATAAAAAGCAAGCGTCCTCCAAGAAGTAATCTAAGAAGACATCTCTGCTCCCTGCAAAGGTCAGGATCCATGTGTGTAAAACATAACATAGCATTATGTTTTTTGATATGTTTATTAATTTTAATGAGGTTTTTTTCTTCCTCTTCTTAAAAAGTATTCCTTGTTACAAAGTGGGAGGTGAGAGGGGAACATCCAATCTGCAAAATTATTTGCTAAGGCAATGACAAGTCATGATGAGCTGAAAACTAGGTACAACTTCCCACCTACTGTTCGAGTTCTATAAGTTGATAATTTTGTATAGTCCACAAATGATGCTATAAGTATTCAAATGACCCTTAGCAGGAAAAAGACTCCCCATCCCCATGATAAGGGATAGAAATCTGGAAAAAGAGGGGTATACAAGGGAAAAAAGATATCAAAAATATTTCCAAAGAGTATGGGTAAAAGGTCATAAGATTCTTATTAGGCTACTAGCTATATGAGTAGAAAGAAAGGGACAGATTCAAGAGATAAGGTAAAATCCATATGATTGCATAAATTATTGATTGGACATTATCAAATCGAGGAAAGGGCTGAGTTAAAGAAGATGCCATGTTTTCAAGATTAGGCAACTGAAAGGAGAGTGGTTCTACCCATAGAAATAAAATAGGTGGGAGGTGGGGCAGATTACTAGTGTAAGGAAATAGAAACTTGGATAGACAAAGTGAAGTCAGATCATAGAAGACTCCTTCAAAGGAAGAATTAAAAAGACTTGTTACATGAGTGAAGAGCCAAAGTTAACTTTCATGTTTTTGATCACTGATTCACAATGTGAACTAGACCCACAATTAACCTCTTTGGGGTTTAGTTTCACCAATAGTAAACAGAGAATAGTATGTTACACCTTCCCTTTTACACTTTGATGTGAGCATGATGGTGATAAAATACGGAAAACACTTTGAACTGATTGGAAGGCAGGAAAAAGATATATCCAAGCTATTATTAGTCCTCATATGACATAGCCTGAGTTGCTTCCAAACTATGTGATTCATGTGGATATTAATTCATCCTACTGAACTCAGTAAATGCTCCTTACAGCGATAAACATGGTTTAAGACTAAATGAAGAGCCTCTAGATGGAGTCCAAAATTCAAGTGACTCTTAACTGGTATAGTATTTGCTGACCATGCTAATTTAATAAACTTAGTGATAACACTATCACATGAATTCTAATATTAGAATAATTATATATTTCCAAATTCAGCCAACTAAAATAACTAAACTTCATATTCTTTGAACACATCCAAATTTAGGAATGTGCAAAGCTATAAATTTCCTCTGAACTGAATGAACAGTTTGAAGTATAGAAGAAGACCTGAAACTAAGAACCTAAAATGAATCTGTCAAATTAACAATATGGCACAGGGGAAAGAGAAGTGACTGGGGCGGTCAGGATATGGATTCAAAGCCCAGCTTTACAACTTACTCCTTCTGTGACCTTGACCAAATAGCTTTACCTTTCTGGGCTTCATTTTTCTCCAATGTAAAATGGAAAGGTGAAACTAAACATCTGAGATTCCTCCCAGCTCTACTTCAATGAACCCTAGTTTGCTGTGAACTCTCTGATTTTCCCTGAATTCTGTACTTTATCAAGATTTAAATGTAACTCAAGTCTCCTATGATGGCCCTACCACCTAAAATATTCTCTTCCAATCCAGAATTAGATGCAGAATCAAACTAAAGATAAAAGAGATCTTTATTCTCTGAAACTTACATTGCTTCCATTGTTCTGCCAGATTTAAATGCTACCTAGTCAACTGCTTACTTTGAAAACACAGAGTGGGAATATGCACTTGTTTTGACTTCTTACTGTGCAGAGTGGGAGTATCAGAGGAAATGAATACACAAGCTAATCAACCAGTTATGTGACACAAGTGCAAATATATTGCAAGAAGTTTACTGTGTGAAGTGTGGACTGCCAAGCAGTTTTCAATACTTTCTGCATGAAAGATACAATACAAAAGTAAGTTGGGATTTCATTTGGAGCTGTTTTAGCTTCTTTCTCCCATGCCAGGTTCTAAATTTTGCACACAAAGCTTTGCTTGACATCTACAAATTTACAATGAGAAAAGTTTTTGTTACTGAAGTAAACAAATTCTGTGAAGTCTCACTGTATAGCATTATCTCAGAGCTCATGCTGCAGGATCATAGTATTGGTGAAAAACAATCTTATAACAAGGTACCTTCTGGTACTTACAAAGAAACTCTCCCTTGGACTGGATCCATAATAGAAGTGCCTCATATTAAACCCCATTTTTTAAATGAAAAATGCTAGAGAAAGCAAAATATGGGGAATGACCAAGATAACCCAAATACAGAACTGTAACTAGGGCAAAGATAATAGGACATTGCCCAGACTACAGAAATTTAGAGGTTAAAGTAACTCAGCAACTAGGAACAACTGAGCTTAGCACCCAGTTAGTAAGATAGTTAGGATAAGAAGATTCTAGAGATTTTTCTCTGCAGCAGCCCTGAATGCAGGTGAGTGTTTATGCAGGTAAATGTTTTCACTGTTTAGGACCAGTCCTTGTCCTGGTCCCCTTAGCAGTGGCTTCACAATGTTAGGGGTAGGGAGTGTCTCTTATCATACCCCTCACCTCCAAAATTCCTTGCCATTTGCGCCAGCTGCAAATATTACAATTCTGCCAAGAGGCAAGATCAAACTGCCTTTCTTACATAGATATGATCCTGCTATAGTATTAGGGCCTTCTTTTTTTAAATTGCTAGGTCTTTTCTGCCTCCTTGAGTCATATATTACCAAACTTCTTTCTTATTCAGTCTGCTTAACTGCTTTCAACCAATGACTAAGTTTATTATTTTTTTCATCAAGCATTTATATCAATTTCAAATAAAAAGTAAACCTGTACTTTTTTGTATTATATACTGTAATGAATAGCATTTATTACAGTATATAATGTATCAGATGAAAGGGATATATAAGATAATCAACTAGATATATATGTGTAATATCTAAAATCTGCTTTTGTTATCCAACCTAGATTTCAAAAAATGTTTATAAACAAGTGTCAATTTCAAAAAATGAGTTGAATTCATGAAGCATAATGAGACAAATGAACATGTAAACAAATATTAGGATAAGGAAACAGTTTCTCTAGCCAATTCTTAATATAAAAAGTAACTGATTTGCTCTTGCTTTAAAAAAAGAGCAAATAGGTATATGGAAACAAAGACCTCAGTTCAAAACTTAACTTCGTTTCTTACTGTAACCTATGTGATTTTGGGTATGTCACATCCTCTAAGGGGATAATTTCCTCATCTGTATCAAGTTGAACTGGATACTTTAGAGGTCATCTCCCAGCTCTAAATCTACAAACCTGTGACCTCTCAAGATGCTTGAATTTATCACAAACAAGGCCAAGTAAAACTAAACCTGATCTACAATTTAAAAGACTGTTTCTTCCAGTTTACCTTTCAAAGAACTGACTACTCATTTTCCTCAAACCCATCTTGTCCCTTTTCACCTCCACCATAACTTTGTTTGTATCTTCTTGATCAGGAATTTCTTTCTTCTCTCACAATCTGCCCATAAACAAATTGCACAAGAGTTAAATAAGGGTTTCCTCAGTTTCTTGAAGAGAGACACTCTATAATACCTATATTATATCAATATAAATGTATATGTTTTATATATATATATACATACACACAGATATATATATATATATATATCATATTCAAGTCAGCTAAGAAAAAAAAACATAGAACTTTATATAGGAAACAGGGGAGAGAACTTTAACTTCTAAGAAATGTCACACTTCCTCATACACTATGTTTATGAATCAAGCTAGGAATGTGCATTATGTGTTTCTAAGAGAACAGAAATAACCAGCATCTTAAAGGTAAGGAAAGAAACGGGCCTGTTGTGAATGAAGTCAACTGTTTTCAAGTGCTGCCTCCAAAACAATACTATTTTATAATAATATAATACTATAGTAACAATAGTAGTAGCTCACTTCCAACATCAAGTGCTATTTCTAGAATAAAACTAATAGCTAGTATCCACACAAGAATTTGAGCACAGATCCCTTTTGATTCAAATTCATTTCCCTGTTCACTATACCAAATGAGGTGTCACTAAGACAATGATGAATCATAAACTATGAATTCTCACCAATTTTGATCAATGGTCTCAGTGATTATTGACTATTGATGATTGACATTAAGAGCTCAACAAATTTCTAAAGAGAAATGCCATTTCCCATTAAAAAAATTGCCTAGAGATAAATATTTAGACTGATATTAATAGGATAGAAGTCATGCAATTATAGGAAATTATAACTGTCTAAACCAAACAAAACATAAGCTGCTCTTGTCAGAAAGGTATAATAGCTATGTTATAGTAGTAATTGCATGTTTGGATTCCCAGAAATACACACACACACACACACACACACACACACAGAGTTGCAACATTTCCATTTGCAGAAATGTGATTTAACTTAATTGTTAAGCTAATAACCACTGACTACTTATCTGATACAAACAAAGAAAGCACTGTCCCTGTATAGGGACACAATACTCCTGAATTTAAGATGGATTTAGCTATCTGGCTGAAAATGATCATAATATTATATAACAAACATCCTTGCACAAACATATTACATAACTGATGCTGCATTGTTACCCTAATTGGATTCAAGAAAAGGAATTTCCTTTCAGATTATATAGTTTGACACAAGTCAACTGCATTGTCCGTAGGACCAAAATTGAAAATCATGTAAAGTCACAAAAAATGTAAAGTCATACTATTGAAAATAAGGAAGTGGGGTGTAAGGATATTTTTTTATGTGAATTAGCATGAGAATGTGGAAGAAGGTAATAAATGGACATGTAAAAATGGATGAAATGATTAGCAATGGGAAAAATGAAGATGATACTTCTCAAATACTCCAATGCTTATGGAGGACAGATAATTTTCTAGACACAGAGCATATCCAGGACTAACTGATTGTACCAACAGAGAAAAAGAAAAACAAAACAATATAATGCATGCATACATGACAAAATAAGTGGTCCTCTGGGAAGAAATTTAGGTCTCCTAGTTGCCCACTCCAGGAAAATTCATTCCAAATCAGTCCTGTTGGCAGGAAGCCACCCCATATCTTCTCTGCAGCACCTAAACCTAAATGGCTCAGGAACATCTGCCGAGAAGATACACAGGCCCAAGGCCACATTGTGTGAGCAGGGAAGACATATGCCTGTCAACAGATTTAGGGACTGCAGCTAATGAAAATGGAAGTAAGTATGTTTTGATATGGCAAAAAAAAATCATATTTAAATTTTGCTTCATTATCTGGACTACTGATGAATCTGTTATTACATATAAGTGAATTGTCCAGATAAATGAAATGTAATCCTTTATGTGCTAAAACTTTTCTAATATTAGCTCTTTTTGATAAGATTGCTCTAAAATGTATTACAACCTCCATAGGCTTTCTAAACAACATATATTATGAACATAAGAGATAATAAGCATGATTTGAGATATAGGAGCTGGAATAAAAAGATCTCAGTCTGAATTGCCCATTAGATAGTAGGTTCCTTGAGAGCAGGAATTGTCTTTTTCTTTATAGTGCCAGCATTTATGCAATTCTTGGCATGTAGTTGGTGTTTATTTAATAAACGTTTAACCATTGACTGAATACTGTCAAAGACACTTACTGAGCAGGCTGCATCAATTTCATCAAGTGTACAATGAAAATAATGTTATTCTACCTACCTCAGAAGAAGATACAAGAAAAACACTATAAATCTTAAGCACTCCAGAAATGTCAAGCTATTATAGTTCATAATGTAGAATTCTTTAAATAACTCGGGTTCCTGATTGTGAACATAAATTATTCTTTTTTCAAATTTACTAAAAACTTGAGAAATTCAATGTGGTTTAGAGCACAAATATCTTGGTTCAAATCTTTCCAGAATAACATAATTTCCTATTTTTGTGAGTTAAAAGAATGATAGATTAAGACAATAACATAGAGATAGTTTTCCTCACAGTTTTGGGGGGAACCTTAAAAGATTATTAGATTCTTAGAATTTTTATTTCAGTAAGTATTCAACAAAATTTCTCCCAGTATATTTGTAGTGGTTAATGAATCAATGTCAGTCTAAAGAAAGGTTTCTAAATATACCGTCCCAATGTTTTGTTCTTAGAACTGTTCAGTTGTACCTTATACCTTATAGAAAATTTATCAAAGCCACAAGTAACACAAATTAATGGGGCTAGCTAATATACTGGATATAAAAATCAAAAAACAAAAACATCTTACTAGATTATAATTTCAAAGAAAATTTTATAAGGATAACTCTAAAGCTATTTCATATATTGACAAATGAACATGTTATATTCACCCAATAGAATTTAAGCATCTTGAGGACAGGAACTACTTTTTGTTTTGCTTTGGATTTCTACAGTGTGCTGCACATGATAAATATTCCACAGATGATTGCTCAATCATTTTTTAATATAAATCCTAAATTTGAGTTCAAGAGATCAATCATCCAAATATAATATGAAATATAAGATAAAGTTGGCCAACAAGTATACATGTTGATGGATAGAAAATTCAACAGTATGAAGTAGCATCCAAAAATGCTAAAAAAAAAATATATATATATATATATATCTTAAAGTGACTTAACAGGAACTCAGCATACAGAAAAAGAGAAGCCTTGTTTTACCCTGCCCTGGTTAGATTACATATTATACATACATTCAGTCATTCAGTTCTGGGTACTATGGTCTAAGAAGGACATTGACAAGTTGGAGAGCTTCCAGAAGAACAATTTGGTAAAGGGACAGATGCTAATTATACCATATGAGAATAGTTTGAAGCAACTAGCTGATGTTTAGTTTCATGAAAAGATTAATATGATATGTTAGATAGGATGGGTGCCTACAAGTATTTAAAACAGAAAAATACAGAAAAGGGATTAGACTTAGCACCATGGGGTAGCTATCATGCTCAACACTGAGAACTTCAGAGGTACTAAAGAAAAATATAAAGTTAAGGTGATTGTTGTGGATTTCTACACAATAAATTAGAGAGGCAGAGACTGAAAGATTATGAGTAAGGGAATAGATTCAGTAATAGAAGGAGGGCATGGTTAAGACCTAGAACAAACTGCTGCTTTTGTAGAGGAAGAGGTTAGTATAAATATGGACAATGACTTAATCACACACAGACATACACATACACACACAAATTCATATTAACTGGTTTCTTTGATGTGTATATATACATACATATATGTAGGATATACTTACATATATGTGTGTATTTATATTTATTTCTGACAATGTAGATAATAAACATGATTCTGAAATCAAAATCAATATAATGGACCACACTGGCAGTCTGGTAAAATCTATGCACTCTTCTGAATGATGTTTATTTCCAATATTCATATTTAAAGGAAATATTAAATTTCAATTAGAAATCAATTAGAAATTAGAAAACACAATTAGAAATAAAGTAAATTTTTTTCCCATTAACATTCATGGACCCCTTAGGGATCCTTTGTATGCCAGGTTAAGAATCTCTGAATTAGACTAGTGATGTTCATTCACCAATGAACACACACTGTGGATAACCTAATAACAAAAAGACAGTCAGTGACAGTGGCAAAAGCTTTCTGACTTTCAATGGAACAAACTTTCCTATTACATCATGCTGAAGTCATGAGTCCTAGTGATAAGAACTAGTGATAATAAATCTATTGATATCACAAAATGATAGAATGTTAAAGAAACCTTTGGAAAGCATTCAGTTCAACTCCTTTATTTCACTGCTGAATAAAATAAGTCCCTGAGAAATTAAATGTCTTGGCCAAAATGTCTAGGAAAAAACTTAATACTAATTAATAACTTACTAGTTCAGCTTTTCTGACCCCCAAGATCAGGGCTCCCACCATTACAGGATCCTTCTTCTCTGATGCTTTCCTTAAAGTACACATAGTAATTGTTTCACTTTATACTAAGAAAGACATGATAAAGAACTCTTTTACATATGCTTTATGTTAATGATAGCAAGGTATCTACCAAGTAGGAGAAATCCTGGAATATTAGGGGAAGAGAAATCAGAACTGGAGATAAAGACCTGGGAGACCTTCACAAGATTATAGGTCTAGAAATGGGAGGAACCTCAGAAGCCAATTATTGCAATATCAACTTCAGTACCAAGATACAGAAACTGTCATCTAAAAAGTTTGAGTAATTTGCCCAAGATCACAAAGCTTTACAGTAAGCAGAGGAGGCAGGATTGGAACCTGGGTTCTCTGACTCTTGAGCTAATACTCTCTTCACTGTACAGAGGAGCTAATGATCATCTATCTAGAACTGAAAGGCCCTCAGAGGCCATCTTCTTTTACAGATAGGAAATTGAGGTCTAAGGAGATTCCATGACTTGCTCACATCCTTAGAAATATCAGAGATGGGATTTAAAAACAGATCCCTGAATCCAGACCTAGTTTTTGCCTTGGGGCCTCATATCCAGATGATAAATGGAATAATCATGCATGTGCATGAGCTTCTCCAATGAAGTGATCATTGAGGCAAAAGGGCAGCAGTATGGTTAAGCCTACATTTAGCCAAGTCAGAAGTAATAGCTGGGGAAAGAAGAAACAGCAAGGTATCCATTGTAAGTCCCAGCATGATTGAGGTTACAGAGTGTGTCAAAAAGGAATTCATGAACAAAGTTCACCAAGCCAGCAGAAATCTAAAAGTAAAAGGGGGGGAAGAAGAATGACATTGTATTTTTTCAAGAAGAAATACAGAAAAAAAATTTGATGCTGAAAGTTATGTCAGAACTTACTTATTCATCCTTTTAGAGATGAGGTTGACATGACTAAAACAAGTTTACATAAGTAGTAAGAAACAGAACCAGGATTTGAACAATAAATCCAGATTCTTGATGGACTTTGGAAAACTATTTCAAAAGTGGTAAGGACAGAAATCAGGAAACAGGAGCCAAAGCCAGTTTTTGGTGATAGAAAAAACAATAGCTCACATTTATATGGCACTTCAAGGTTTTCAAAGTGCTTTACTTATATATATATATGTACATATATATATTATATTACTGATAAAGACTGAAATCATATAAAAGTTTTCTTATCTTTCTTTCTTTAAAACAAAACAAAACAAAACAAAACCTTTAAAAATGTATCTTCCTCACCAAATCGTTCTTCTTAACAAAGGTTAATCCCTTCCCTTCCCTATTGTTCTTAATCTCATACTTCCCATTTCCCCTCAGGACCTTGCTCCCTGAATAATCCCTGTCTCTGGCATCTTAAATTTTGTTCCCTCTACCTGCCCTTTCCCCATATATACACCTTTTCAAAGAGATACTGTTCTCCCCATCTTGAAAAAAATCTTTCATTTAACCTCTCTGTCATCTCTAAGGATATATATCTGCACCTACATTTCTTTAACATTTCTTAATTTCCTAATCCCTAGGATAAACTGAAGGAAAGAAAGGGAAAGGAAAAAGAAAAAAAAAGGAAAGAAGGGAAGGGAAGAGAAAAGAAGGGAAGAGAAGGGAAAAGGGAAAGGGAAGGGAAAAAGGAAAAGAAAGAGAAAGGGAAAGGAAAAGGAAAAGGAAAAGGGAAGGAGAATCCACTTTCTAAAGTCACTAATGACTTCCTAATCATCAATGTTAATTTAGAGGTTTTTTTCCCTCAATTCTCATTCTCGACTTTTTTTGGGAGTGGGGAGTAGAATGTGGCATTGTTGTCCACACCTCTCTTTTTTCTTATCTCTAATCACTAATTAATCAAATAATCAATCAACAAGCATT
This sequence comes from Myrmecobius fasciatus, assembly GCA_023553655.1. Lineage (NCBI taxonomy): Eukaryota > Metazoa > Chordata > Mammalia > Dasyuromorphia > Myrmecobiidae > Myrmecobius > Myrmecobius fasciatus. The sequence goes on from JAJPUD010000091.1 coordinate 34,703, forward strand.
TATTAAATGTTTGTTTTGTTCTAAGCACTTTTCTTAGTTTTCTTCTCTGGCCTCTTCCTAATTCTTAAAAATAAATTCCCTAAGGATTAATCTTTAGCTGCCTTCACCACTTTTTTCTCTAATCTCACTTCTTTGGATATCTCATCCACTCCCATGACTATAATTTCTACGTGCATGATTTTCAAATTAACTCTACCTATTTCCCTTTCTTCTTTTCCCAGGTCTGATCACACATTTGCAATTGCCTATTGCATATATTCCACTTGAACTTATTACTATCTCAAATTCAACATGTGTAAAATCATACTTATTTGCTCTTCTATTCCATCAAGACTAACCACCCTTCCTGATTTAATTATTTTTGGTCAATGGTGCTACCAATCTCTTCTCAATGTCCCAGAGTTTTACATCTTTCTTTACTCTCCAAATCTATTCAGTTATCAAATCCTCCTATTTTCTCTTAAATGCTTCTCCTAGCATTTCCATTCCCATCCTAGTTCAAGACCTTATTACCTAATGTCCAATACAATACATTTCTAATTACTTTTAATTAATATCTTTGCCTCTAATCTCTCCTCCCTTCAGTCCATTCCACAGTTCAGGCTAGCCTATATATAGTACCATTTTGCTAATGCAAAACACTTAATTTAGTATAATATTTGGCAGATTGTAGGTGTTTAATAAATGCTTGTTGACTAAGGTCACTGTTTTATTGAAAAACTTTCATTGTATTTAATTGCCTACAGACTGACTCGTTAACGCAAAATTCCAAATCTTCTACATTTTAATTGTAGTCTACCTTTTCAACTTTATTAATGGTCATTCACCCACATGAATGAACCTATCCATTCTCATCAAACTGATTTATCCAGGGTATTCCAGGTATACCTAAAGTTCAATCTCTCACTTCCATGCTTTTATATAAGGGTTCTCATCAGGGTAAATCTGCCACTCCCTTCATATAGCTAATTCCTTTCTGCCATTCCGGGTTCAATTCAGATGCCAACTCCTAAGTGAAGCTTTGAAAGATAACTACAATCTGAATTAAACTATACTCCTCTGATCTTCTTGTCAGTATAACCATTAAGCACTTACTTTATATTGCTTTTTAAGATTATTTTCTCTATGTCATCTCCATTATTAGATCATAAACTCCTTCAGGGTAGAAACAATATCTTTTTATTAGAAGTCTTGCATATAGTATTCACTTCATACATGCATGTATGTATAAAGATAGATGGATGGATAGACAAACACAGAAACTGAGCTCTAGCTACAAAGATAGATATAGATATTTAAAATGGTCCAGTCTCTATGTGTCTTTCCTGCTTACCCCCATCCCATATTCAACTATAATGCCTCTGAAAGTTTGTTCAAACAGAAATAAGGTAAGGGGCTAAGAAAGTAGATAGCCTTCTACTTCTACTCCTAGATTCAAAGCCTTCTGCACTCTAATCACAGTCTACAAACTACATAGCCTTATCTTTGGCTATCCAAATACAGGAATGAGTCTGAGGGTCGAGAAGATCATTTCAGTTCTGTCCTAGTTTATAGACAAAAATTCATAGCAACTTATGCTAAAAATGTCCCCAAAATGAAAAATAAAATAGTTAAATTTTTAAGCATTTGGAAATAAAAGGAATAAATACTAAATAATAAAATCAAAAGTGAGATAAAAATCTCTCTATCCTTTCTTCCATGCATTCTCTATATTCTAATATTATTATGTATATATATATGTATATATATATATAATTCTAATATAGCAGAAGAGGCAAACTCAAATTGGCTGGGGAAGTAAGTAGAGAATGTGAATAGGCTGCATTAAAAGAAAGGGAAGTCAAAATCTACATTTTACAGTGGGAATAATGTTGGATTTTTGTAGTCAAAGGAAATGTGTTCAAATCTTGAGCCTGCTATTTAATATTTGTGTGATCTAGGATAAACCACTTAAGCTTTCTGACCTCAGTTTCTTGATCTGTAAAATGAAGATATGGACTCAGATGACCTCTCACATTCCTTCAAGCTCTAAATCTATGATCCTAAATTTTACATCTCTCAGAGTTTTTTGTTTGTTTTTTTTACTCACAGAGCCACCTACATGTGGGGATTCTGTCTCAGACATTTTAGCTATGTGATCCTCACACCAAGTGACTTTACCTCTGTCTGCCTTAGATTCCTCATCTGTAAAATAGGGGTAATAATAACACCTACCACCACTAGAATAAAAGAGATAATATTTGTAAATAACTTTGAAGACCTTAAAGCATTATATAAATGCTAGCTTTTATTATCGTTATCATCACTCACTTTTTCCCTACTCCTGTGTATCTTCCTTCTGTTATAACTTTGGTATAAGAAAGCCAAGTCATAGGTAATAAGCTCAAAGATGGAGGGAAGGGGAAATATAAAAATGGGAAGAAAAGCCATAATGAAATTTTAACTGGAAAATAGTCTCTGAATAGATTACTGCCTAATCCATCCCTATAAATTTCATTTCAAGGAGACTGTTTTCCCTTTGTGGTTTTAACTACCCTTTATGGAGAATGAGCTGAACCAACAAATTCAGTATACCTCCAACATTCTCTGTACTGCCTGTTCCATCATGAGCCAAAGATATACTTTCTAATCACTATTCCCATAAAAAGATTAAAGATTAGTGATTGGTACAGGGTCTCTTCTAGTTCAGAATAGATACAAGAGGGTGACCTAGGAGTCCCAGAAAACATCATTCATTCCAGTCTGGCTTCATTGTTGCCAAATTGTGAAGCACTGTTCTTTCTGGGCATGGAAACTAGAGTTTTCTTTCTGTAAATTCAAAGCAGCTATGGACCAAATTGTAGTTTGACAACCCTTGTTCCCTTATGCTGTGGCTCATCATCTGGGATTATAATCTCTCTAAAGGATTCCATTATTGTTTTTAAAGTCAAGATGGAATAGACAATATAAACAAGGTAGGTAATTTGTTCCTGTAGAAAAATAAAATATTTTTATCAGAACATGGATTACTACTTATTTTCTTCTGAGGTCCTCTCTCAGAGGGAGAAAAGGCAGATTGGGGGAAGAGGAGGAAGAGAGGGGAAAATGATCGTCCTAAAACCTACTTCACATTAAAATGAAATGGGTTCATTGGAGAATTTTGGAAGATGAATTCTTCAAAGACAAAATTAATTATTTTAACTATTTTCTCCTGGATTGGTTGAACAACACACATAGTTACAACATAATGCTTTAAGACACCAATTTTCCCTGTTTACTGTGTGTGATGATTTCGAACACAATAATCCTATGACTCACCTGACCCTGTGAACTGTTAAGTGTTCCTAAATCCCCTTAATTCCAGGGTCCTTCATCTCTATTCTATTTTAGGTATCTGATGGCCCAGTCATACCTTGGACTTCATCCTCACTTAGAACTGTGGAACTCCTCCAGGATCTCAAGACTGCAACTCCCCTTCTCTGGCCACAATTTCCTGATCTTCTACATCTACTTTCTCCTTCCTAGTCTACACACTAGGACATCATTGTGACTTCTGGTGTCTCTATTACTTCCTAAACTCTTAGTCCATATGCTCCCTTTTGGCTTCACTTGCCTTCCATCCATTTTAATTAGAAAATTGCCTTCTTGCTTGACCTCCTGCTGAGCCTACCATAAAAATCTTCTCCTCCCCACCAGATATTTTCTTTGCTATCATTCCCCTGCTGTCAAATATTCCTGAACAAAGTGACAAAATTGAACTAAATTCATGCTATCTAGCCTCAAATGGATGTTTATTACTATTCAAAAATCATCTTATTAATTTCTCATGGGTTTACTTTCCCTTTTCTCAACACCTGTCCCCCCATCTCTATGTCCCTTAAGCCCTTTTTCATCCCTTAGAGAGAACCTCACATTCTACTTTACTGAAAAGACTAGGGCCATTCAATATGAACGTCCTTTTTTAGTCTTCATCTGTGACATCAGACAGTTATCCATTCATTCCCACTTAAACCTTCTTACCTTAACCCCAGGTTTAGCAATCCTGCATTCTCCTCATTTTCCTACCATCTCATAGATTACCCTTCTTGGTTTCAATTCAATCCAAAAAATATTTATTAGGTGCTTAAAACTGGCTTCCCTTCCTTCATGCTTCAGGCATTTTCCAAGGCATTGTCCTTGGATTGCTTCTCTTTAATTTATAAATACTCTCAATATTTAAATTCTCATCTATCACTCTGATTTCAAATATCACCTCCACGCAAATAACTTCTCTCTTTCCCAAGCATCCTTCCAAACTCTAGTTTTGCCTTTCTAACTATATGTTAGACATTTCTTTATGGGCACCCTCTTGTTTCCTCAAGCTAAAACCACATTAGTCATTTCATATAACTGATTGACCTTCCCTTAGCTAGCTCTTTTTCCCTTGAATTGTTGAATTTTTATGAATGGAATCACTATTCTCCCTGTCACTCAGGTTTGAAATCTTAACGTTATCTTTAATATCTTCCTCTGCCATCTACCCAGTTAGTCAGTAAGTCAGATTGACTCTGTCACCTAAATTCTCTCTCATTCATTCCTTTCTTTCCATTCCCCTCCTAAGAAGAAGCAAAAATAAGACTTGCCACTCTAAAACAATCTAACAGACAAGGAAAAATTGGATGGTTAAGTGGAAGTGAAGGAACCCTAGGAGACAGTAGTCATGGCCCTTTAGAGTTCATGAAAGAAAGGGTATGTTAGGTAAGCATAGTCAGAGATATATCCTAGACTTAGGAAATCAAGTATCTAAAAAGTTCATAAATTAGTATGCTCCCAAGCCTACAGTCTCTAAAAGAGAAAAAGCCTTAGGAGAAACAGGAAATTAAAAAAAAAAAAATCTGACAATACAATAAGAAATCCAAAAAAAAAAAAAAAAAAGAAAGGGGAGAGGAGATAGGAAAAGAAATCACTATAGGAATATTACTCTAAACTTCAATTTAAAATGCAAGTGAATGAATGAATGAAATGTATTAAGTGTTAACTAGATACCAAGCATTGTTCTTAGTACCAGGGCTACAAATACAAAAGTCAAAAAGACTGACATAGAAACTTACATTCTAATGGGGAAGGCAACATAAATGGAAAAATGGAGGTTAGTGGTGGGGTTGAGTGCAGGATTGGCTTGGAACTTTTATAGGGATGAGCCATAGGAAAGTTGGCTGACATATCCTTCCAAGATCAATAACAACATTAATATTCAAAAAGATGGAAGAAGGGCATAAAACCAAGGGAAGAGGGAGCGTAGAACCATAAGAACAGTTTTAGGAAGCTAAAGGCCAAAGTAAGAACAAGTTTGTGAAAAAATTCTAAAGAACAAAAATAAAAGCATATTTAAAAATTATATTTAGAGTATGAATAATGCATAAAGCAGATAGTATAAAGTTAAAAGGAAAACAGCAGCAGTGGCAGAACTACTGAATTTTATTATTATTATTATTATTTTGCTTCTGTTGTCTGTGTCAGTGAGACACTGGGAAAATGAAGAGAAAATTGTCCTAGAAGATAAGGAAATTTGGAGTTCAAAAGCTGCTTCTTACTATTCTGGCCATGTTCCATGCTCCAATTGCAGGAAAAATGCTGGCCTGAATTAGTAGGGGAAGTTCCATCTAACAATGAAATCACAGGCAAAATTACCATCCTTTCTCTGGGAAGAAAATTCACTCCAAACTCAAAAAGGTAATATAAACAAAGGTCATAAGAAAAATGTGGCTAAACTTATTTGTCTAGTCTAATCCTCAACTACTTTTAATTCATATTGGTCACTGCTAACTCTAAGAGTCTTTGTCCACTATGACTGACCAGTCTTCTCACCCTGTAACATCTACCAACCAGTCCCTACAGCCCCTTTTTCTGATTAATAAGTTCCTGCCAGAATCTCCATGTTAAGACCCACAATGTTACCTTCTTCATTCCTCTCTAGTCTCTGTTCCTAATCCTCAGACTACTTTTTCCACTATGCCCCAAATGGGCACTTTATTCCTCAAAGCCCACCCTTTTTTGGTTCCTTTTAAATGTTGTCTTTTCCCATTAGACTGAAGGCTCCTTGAAGGTAGGAGCTATTATTTTTACTATACTTTGTATTTCCAGAACTTAGTACTGTGCCTGGCATATGGTAAATGCTTATTGATTTTACCCTACCTTTTTTTGCCCATTTTCTTCTTATCTTTATCTGTTCAAATCCAATCCATTCTGCAAGATCCAGTCCAGGTATTACTTACTCCCTCTGATCATTCCAGCTGAAGTGATCTTTGGAATTCAAAGCAATTTCTTTACATTATTCTTGAGGTACTTCTGATATAGTTATTTGTAAAAGTGTTTGATCTTCCCTACAGATGGCAAGTTCTTTGAGGGCAGGAACAATATAGTGTTTTAGTTTTTGTATCTCTCCCAGTACTTTGCATATATGGTATCCAATAAATTTGTTGAATAAATTGCATATGAAAATACTTTATTGTGTACTGATTTCTACTTCATCAGATATTTATTAAACATCTGTTATGTACAGCAGCTAGGTAGTTCAATGGATGAGTGTCAGATCTGCAGTCAGTAATACTTAACTTTCAGAGTTCTAATCTGGTCTCACTGGCCTCACTGGGCAAATCACTTAACTGTATGCCTCAGTTTCCTCATCTGTAAAATGAGCGGAAGAAGGAAATGACAAACTACTCCTATACCTTTGCCAAAAAAAAAAAATCCAATTGAGGTTTTGAAGAGTGTGATACAATTAAAAATGACTGAACAACAACAGCACATACAGTGATAGATAATAATAATAATAGCTAGTATTTGTATAGTGCCTACTATGTGCCAAGTACTTAGCAAATATCTATTTCATCTTCACAAAAAACCTCAGGAAGCACGTGCTTTTATTTCCCCATTTTACAGTTAAGGAAATAGAAGCAAGCCAAAGTTAAGTGACTTGTTCAGTGAAAGATACAAATATTGAATACGTTTGATTGTTGCTTTTTGACATTAAACATAATCCTAGGACTCCAAATCAATAATTAGACTCATAGGATTTTAAATGTAAAAGACACCTGGGAGATCCTCTTGTCCAAATTCCCTCTGTGCTTCTGGGGGGACTACCAAGTATGGCCAGAAGAGCTCCAGTAAAGCAGAGGTGAAAGATTGCCTGGCTCCTTGCCAACTCTTGTAAGTAATCCGATTCCTCAGGACAAAGTCTCTAGAGAAGATCTAAGTTCATTAGGTCCAAAGCATGGTACTTTTGGATTCTTCCTTAAAAACACATGCCATCTAAGCCTTCAAGCTGCAAGAACACACAGTTGGAGGTTTTTGTGGGCAGTTGTTTTAAAAACATTGAGCATTCCTAAGGTATAATTTAAAAGAAGCTGGCTCAGAGAAAAAAGGCCAAGGCATTTTAGTCACATGGTTTACATCTCAACTTATTTGTGCCAATTTCTTTTTTATTTTAGAAAGGAAAAAAAAAAAAGGGCCTGTCTGGAAAAAAAAAAATTAACAACTGTCAGAATAAACATAAGGCCCATACAACCTCATAAACTTCATTTCAAGAGGACTGTTTTCTCTTTGTTGTTTTAACTCTTTTTTTATGGAGAAAGAACCAGAGAGACGAACTGGTACACATTCTTACCTCTGCATCTTCTGCCCTATCTGCCCCATCACCAGTCAGAAGTATTATACTCTTTAACTCTAGAGCATTAGTGATTGGTTCTCCTCTTCTAATTCAGGAGGGGTATAAGAATATGACCTTGGCCTGAAAGGGAATCATCCTCCATTCCAGGCTGGCTTCAATGCCACCAAAGAGTGAGTCACTATTTTCCGAGAAAAGCCCATCACCCTCATGCTGATAGGGCTTAAAAAGCCTTATCACTGGAGGTCTTTTTGAAAGATTGAAGGTTGAATGATCATTTGTCAAGGATATTGTAAAAAGTATCATGTGAGGCTTGGACTAAATGACCTTTAAGATCCTTTCCAACTTGAAGATTCTGTGATTTTATGAAGAATCCTTTGCTTCCTGAGCAATTCAGATCTGAACCCTCCTTAGGCCCTTGGGTCTAAATGTATCCTGCCCAAGGTCTAGAAGACTTCTGGCATTTCTGTTACTATCAAAACCAATCAGATCCACTCCCATATAGATTTAGGAGTCTAATTTAGTCTAAGACTGCTTACGTAATAAACCCTGAAGGATTTAAGTTAATTTGTTCTCTTCTTAAAAGAAATGATCTGTTGGAGTAGGTGATTAATACAATAATACATAAGAAAAACTAACTAGAACAACTTTAAAATTCAGAGTTTAAATTTGGTCCCAAGAGTACCATGCTTCTAAGAAACTGGCCAATGACTCAAAGATAAGAATCACAAAGACACTGAAAAAAACATTCTTAAATAAGCTATTCCATCAGTGTACAACATGGAGGCAATAGTAATGACAAGAAAAAGTTCAAAGATAGCACCCAGACACATACCTTTTTATTGAATTATTCTGATGCTGATGATCTGGTAATATATAATGTATGTATATATATATATGTATATATATATAATATAATTTATAAGATATAAGATATGATGGGAAAGAAGGACTGTCCCTATCCCCTGCTGTTTCTCGAGTCACTTTAAAAAATTTCCTCCCATTTACCATCAAGTCAATTTACTTGGTTGTTCCAAATCCTAATAAGTTATGACATCTAGCCAGAGGATCAGTAGCTATATGTTGAAAACTGTTGCCATCGATACTTTTTTGCCCTAGGCATCTACATTTGTATACATCTCAACAAAGCACAGTAAGTAAGAATAGACCTTCTTTGAACTAGTCATACTTCTGGTTATGCAATCGAAGATTCTAATTTTTTTTTGGCTGTCAATTGTTGATATATATGCTGGATTTGTGGTTCAGTAAAAGCCCCAAGATTTTTTTCTCCACAGAAATTGCTGTAAAGTCATATATTCCCTTATCCTTTATTTGTGCAGCTATTTCATTGAACCTAAAACTGGTTTTTACCTATATACTCAACCAATCAACAAGTATTTATTAAGCACCAATTTTGTGCCAAAAACTGAGAAAGGAAAGATGATGAGGATTCAAAGACAAAAATTGAACAGTTCCTGCCTTCAAGATCTTTATGCTCTTCAATAGGGAGATATAATATGAATATAAATAATGTACTCAAAATAAATATAAGGTAATTGGTGGAGGAAGGTACTAGGGGATGGAGGGCCCTCTTTTGGAAAGACTTCATGAAGGATCAGAGTATCATATATTTAGAGTTATAAGAACATCTTTTCTAACCCTCTTATTTAACAGTTTTTCAGATGAGAAATCTGTCACGTAGAGAAATAAATGAGTAGAAGAACTTTATTGACTCTAAGACAAAGATCGTGAATTATGAATTCTCTGTGTCAAAACTAGATGGTGATTTTGGTTAAGGAGGTACTTCTCCTTGAAACTATAACCAAAGAATTTTCAGGAGGAAATTCTATTAATTTCAGCTACCATATGGACTACTAAGTAAACAAAATAATGATTTGAATATGAAAGACAACAGTGTACCAGTTATGTTAGATAAAAACTACTCCAGCTCCAAGATTATTTCTTTTTTGGAAGAATATTATATCCATGACTTAAATAAGTGTGCAAGAGTCCTTTCTCCTTTGGTAACTGTTACAGAGAGAGCCAGCAGTTGGAGAGAGAGCCCCCAGTGTTTGCCTGGAACACTCAATGGGACTAAATCACGTATTAAAAATATAATACAAGGGATTTCATTTTCAGTTCAGTTTCTGAGTACAAGGGTCAACTAGTTCTATGCGTCAGCTGGGGAACTGCCACAAACAGGGGATGAGGGTTGGGGTGAGAAGAGCAGGAAAGGATCTGAAGACAAGCAGGGTGGGCCACATCTGAATAGAAGGAAGGCCAGATAAGGGGCTAAAGAGCCAGAATGTTTCTGGAAAGTATTCGATCTGCTAGAAAAGAGAGGAAGGAACAGAAACAAAAAGGGAATTTGCACTGAAGAAATGGAAGGCAAGAGGGAAGCAGCTGGAATAACCAAATGGAAAGACAGTGAGAAAAAAAAATCTTACTAGCAGGAAGGTCAAGAACACTCTACAGAAAAGCTGAAAGAAGAAAACACCGAGGATAACAATAAGACTACTCAAAGAAGTATTTTAAATGCCTACATCTTATTAGTGTCAGTGTGGGTCAGTTGGTAACGTTCTTGCCTCTGGCATTAGGTCATGGGTTCAAGTCCTACATCAGAATTTGGCTTCATACCAAGTATTGCAATAAAAACAAGAGCTCTGAAACATGAGAAGTCTTTCCTGTCTTTGGGATGTAAATTTCATCTTCCCATCTCCACAATTTGGTCTGATTCTGGCAAAAAGTTAAAGGTTACAGGAGAAAAGGAAGTCCTTCCCTCTCCCTCCTTCTCCCCCTTTCCCTTCCCCTCTCCCATCCTCTCACCCTTCTCTCTCTCCTCCCTCCCTCTCTCCATCTCCCTCTTCCTCCCCTTTTCCCTCCTTTTCTCCCTCTCCCTCATCCTTCTGCTCTCCATCTTCCTCCCCTTCTCCCTTCCCTTCTTTCTCCTCTTTCTCCTTCTTCTTCTTCTCCCTTCCCCTCTCCCTCTTCTTCTCCTTCTCTCCTTCTCTCCTTTTCCTTCTTCCTCTCTTTTTCCTTCTTCCTCTCCCTCTCCTTTTCCTTCTCCATCTCCCTCTCTTTTTTCTCTCTCCCTCTCCCCCTCCCCTTTTTCATCCCTCCCTTCCCACTCCCTTTCCCCCTTTCCATGTATGTATCTCCCATTCTTTGTTTCTTTCCCCCTTTTTTACACAAAAGTCCTAGATTAACCAAAGAGAAAAGGAAAATAAAATGACAAAGTTTTATATACAATGTATTTGTTGAATTAATAAGTAACATCCTGATTGAAGATAATTGAGGAATAAGAGTTATTTTGTTGATTTTTAAAATCTTCATCTAATTCATAGTCACAGGAACTCTGCACTCACAATCCACATTCCTATTAATACTGAAAGTATAAATGACAAATGAATGCACATTCTGCCCCTGATTTGCAATGTGATCTCCAGTAAATCATTAAGTAAGTCATTTCTCTGTGTCTCAGTTTCCTCACTTGTAAAATGAGGGAATTAGAAAAGATGAACTCTAAAGTACCTCCAATGATTCTAAAAGAGTCAAGGATATTAAGATGAAAGGTTTCATATTCATGAACATCTCACCAAACTTGCATTTGTTAAATAGAGAAGATGGTGATCTTCTTGTGACTACAAAAATGAATCTACATAATCACCAAGTGAAAGACAGGGAGATTAGACAAAGAGAAACATTTTGCAATTAGGAGGAAAAGGGAAGAGATAACAGAATTAAAGATCTCTCCAGGAAGTTGAGAAGCAGAGGAAGAGAGGGAAAAAATAAACTTTAATCTCCTGATCTACATAATTTATGACATCCCCTTACTATCCAGCATCCTTTCTTGCCTCTCTCATGTCAGTCACTTCTTGTTAAGATTTATTACCAAATCAAACCCTATCAGGAATTTGTTCAGAAATTTCCTGTCTAGTTTGGGAATATGAGTTGGGAATCAGGACTTTCATTTTTCAACTCATAGTATTGGATTTTTTTTGGTTTGTTTTTTGTTCTTTGTTTTTTGCAAACCCAAAACGGGCCCAAACTAGAATAGTGAGACTGACAGCTTAACTTGTGAGAACAATGGAATTCTACCATCTCTATTTCTGGTAAGAAAAAAAAAAAAAACAGTAAACATAGGAAAGAGAATAAGTTCCATGGCTAAGTAGCCAAACTGATTTTTAATTGCTAGAAAAAGTACATAAGTATGTAGCTACATGGCTGACCTAAGATAATTTGTTATGTAAAAAATTAAAGCCAGAAGACCAAACTGTTAATACTAATGGCCAAGAAGAGAAAATACTTATAAGCACAAATAGTACCCAAATTAAAGGGAATACAGTCCTGCTAAGAAAATTCTTCTACACAGAAATTTCAAAATAAAGATTAAAGTTTGTTATTAAGATGGAAAATTGGTTAAGAAGTAAACCCTAGAGTCAAGTGAAGACCCATTTTTATTCATGAATTCTGTAGGGTAACTTACCACCCACACTTAGAATCTGTGACAAAAGAGGGAAGAGTCAAGTATTCTCTAGACATATATTCTAGGTTTTGAGAGAAAAGATTTCAAAGTGTTCCAGAAAAGAACAAACAGGATTGTATGGCCTAAATTTCTTTGGGGCATGTCAGCTGAAAAAGAAACTCCCAAGGATGAAATTCTGAAAACACAGCCAGAAACAATTCTGATTCAGAAGAAATAAAGAAGTTAGTTTTAAAAGACTAGTGTGAATACACAAGGAACTCACCAAATATAAGATGGAAGCTAAGGAAAGGTAGCAAAAAAATAAATTTAAAAACATATGGTCCTATAAGAATAATGTCAAGAGTATTATAGCTCAGAAAAAGCTGAATATGGAGAGTAAAATCAGGGACAACAGAGAGACTATTATTATGGCTTTGTTTTTTTTTTAACTGTATATTTTTTTTTGTTGTTCCAAGAAGAGATAGTATAGGAGAACTCCCTCAAGCTCAGGATACTAGAGCTAGTTAAGCCATTTTTGGCCATGTCTCACTCTTTATGACTCCATATGGGGTTTTCTTGGCAGGGATATTGAAGTGGTTTGCCATTTCCTTCTCTAACTTATTTTATAGATAGGAAACTGAGGCACACAAGATTAAGTCATTTGTCCAGGGTCACACAACTTAATAAATGGTTGAGGAAGATTAATCTTCCTGACTGCAGACCCAACTTTCTATCCACTGTGTCACTTAGCTGTCTCAATTATAAGAATGTTAACTGATAATGGAAAGCAAGTACAGATGTTCAACTCTTGCAATTAACTTCTATTTTCTCTGTAATTGGATTTTTTTTTTTTTTTTTGGATTGGAAAGAACAGAACAAAAACAATGAATGATTAGAAGTTGATACCAAAGTTAATCAGAGAGATAATCATATGCAACTGCCTACCCTATAAACTCAAACTACTAGAACCAAATGAATTACCTCGTAGGCACAGTACAGACAGACTGGTCAATGTGGCTGCTAAGTCATCATCAGTGACTTTTGAAAGACTGAGGACACTGAGAGAGAGACACTGGATCAGACAAAGAAAAATGTTCTAATTTTTTTTAAAAAGGGGAAAAAAAGGAATTCTAAAGGACCAAACTTGACTCTGATTCCTGTTCAGAATTCTAGGATGAATCATTACAGGAACATCTGAAAATGGAAAAATGTTGTTGATATCAACTAACAGTTATGAAGTTCTTTGAGTTTTACAGAGAAATTTACATACAGTATCTCCTTGGAGCTTCAGAAAATTCTTTAAGCTCAGTACTATAGATATAAATTGCATTTTACAAATTCAGAAACTAAAGCAAAAAAAGGTGAAATGTTCTGAGTCACATTGTTAATATGAGTCAAAATTTAAACTCAGATCTCTTTTGACTCAGAGTTTAACATTCCATTCACTATGGAATGCTTAGTCAATGTGGCTTTATCCAAATTAACATTATTTCTTTTTTGATAAATTTTTGATCAGGGGAATATTAGAGGTAAATATATTTTACATAGATTTTAGCAAAGAATTTGAAAAAGTTTCTTGTGATATTCTTGTTAAAATGATCCCAGCCTACCACAATTAGGTGAATGTGAAATTGCATGGATGGTTGAATCTATCATGAAGACTGCAATGGCCCATTGTGGTATTTAGAAGGTCATCCCCAGGGAATTATTATTTTTTTTTCTTTTTGCTTTTTGCTGAGGCAATTGAGGTTAAGTGACTTGCCCAGGGTCACACAGCTAGGGAATATTAAGTGTCTGAGACCAGATTTGAACTCAGGTCCTCCTGACTTCAGGGCTGTTGCTCTATCCACTGTACCACCTAGCTGCCCCAATCCCCAGGGAATTATGATCAGGGATAAAGGCATGGATGACATCTTCCAAATCTACAGATGAATTAGCTTGGGAAGAGGAGTACTATTGAATGGTGGAAGCAGAATCCAAAAAAAAAATTTTTTTTTGTGAGCTAGAACCCTGAAACAAATCTAATAAGACAAAATCTAATTTGAAGAAATGTAAATGGCTTACATATTTAAAGACTTAAGTTCCAAAAGAAACAACTTTCCAAGTATAATATGAAGAAGGCATGGCTAAACCACTTATCCAGGCTTTTCAGTGAACTATATATAAGTTCAATATTTATCAAGAATATGATATGATAAACAAAAAAAGCTAGTGCTATCTTAGAAAATCATGGCGTCCAAGACTAGAGAGGTGAATAAACTCTCATAGTGAGTGATATTAAGATCTTTCAACATCCTGGTTTGGTTGCTTGATCCCAGTTCATCAGTTTCTTATAGAAACAGACTTTGAAGCTTGCAGATTTCCCTTCATTAGAGGTATTCAAGTAAAAGCTGGTTTGACCACTTAGATATGTCACAGAGAATAATCTTGTTCAAATATGGGTTGGACTAGGATATGATTCTATACAGAGAACTCTTGATTAGACAAAGTTCAGCTCAAGAATGTCCAGTCATGTATCAGGGAAGCATGTGCATGAGACTAAGAACTGTTGTGGGGCTAAATCAGGTTCTACATTGGGATAAAACGGGATACTTGTCTATCACCGAACAGTTAACAAAAGGGGGCTTACTAACAGAAAAAGGATATCCAACATATACACCAAAGCACTTAGTATTTGTAGAGGCAGCTCTCCTTTGCTTCATATAGATATAGGGGACAGGATGGTCTTTGGATAGTCACCAAGTATAAGGGCATCACTCCACATGGGTGAGAACCTTCTATGTCCTATATGATCAGAAAATTGTATGGGGTGAGGGAGGGAATAGCTTGGGCTTTGCTCCACCCCTGAAGCCAATCAAGTTCTGACTCAATGACCTTTTAGGAAAAATATGACTTAACCTAGTTAGGGAATGAGAGTTGAAGGAGAATTATCTGGGAATTATTGGTCCTATATACAACAACAACAACAAAAAGTGCCAAAAGGTACAATTCTTTAAAAAAATTTAACTGAGGAGTTTAGACATTTATCTATTAAATTTCGTATCAGATTGTCCTTGATAATTTCAAAGAAATATTCCTATCATGCCATTATATCATTTTAAAAAGTCTAAATAGAATAAAGTTATGCAGGTCTTATTAACTATGGATTTTATTGATGATGTGATGATAATGATAGCTAATCTTTATACTATATGACACTATGCTTAGAGTTGTACAAATACTGTTGTTTCATCTTTACAACAATCCTGAGAGGTAGATGTAACTATGCCCATTTTGAAAATAAGGAAGCTGAGGCAAACAAAGGTTAAAAGAAAATTGCTCAGGATCATACACTAGTAGGTATCAGAGGCTCGATTTGAACTCAGGTCTTTCACTGACAATAGCATACCTTCTGAGAGGCAATCTTTAGTCAAAAAAACAGCTTTCTTTCCCTGTGATTCACTTATTGCCCAAAGGCTTTTGGCTTCCTGTAATTTTTTGATTAAGAATTCCAAATATCCCTCTGAGTATTCATAATTAAGTACCTACCATGTTCCAGGAACTATATTAAGCACTGAAGATACAAAGGTAAAACATACCATGACTTCAAGGAGCTTCTTTTCTCCTGAATCCATCTACAACTTGGTTTACCAATAGTCATAAAACAGTCTGTTCTCTTCCCTCCCCTTAATTCTTTCTCTAATGGAGATCAAAGCTATAACTTTGGAAAAGCCAGCACTAAGTGAATTGCCCAAAGTTAGCAGTAGCTCTGCTACTGGTTATGTTTATGTCTTATCATACATGTTCATCAGGGCCCACATCTAATTTTTTAAAGCCTTTTTTAATCTCCAAAATATTTTCAACTCCACAAAGTATACGGATTTCTGTTCCAGGTGAAAAGAGCTATTTGAAACCCAGCAATCAAAAAATAAATAAATAAATAAAAGCAAAAATGGTTGACCTGTTCACCCTTGAGCAGGAAGCAGTGAAAAGCCAAACTTGTAGGAGAGTTCAGCCCAGTCTAAGGGCAACCTTATTGTGATGGACTGCAGGGAATGGACAACAGATGGCTGAAGAAGTTAAATGTTGAAAAACATAAGGTAATCAGAGTATAAGAGTAAAAATACACACACACAGTAGAATGTTAACCTCAGAGGTCATACCCTGCCAAACAGAACAGGGTTCAAGGCAGCAGATCATTAAATCACTTCCAACACAATGCAGAAGAGCAAATCCAATTCCCATCGTATAAAGAAAAGGTATAGAGCCAAAGGCAGAGGGCATTCTCTTCCAGCACACACAGCCTAAATAATAAGGTCGCATTTAAGGCACTGGGCTCAAATTTAGCTGCTTTGTTTTTACAAAAAACTATTATTGAAGAAAAGGTAAATCAGAGGACAGGCACTAGGATGTGGCAATTCAGGGCAGCCCAAGTAGAAAGAGCTGAAATAATAAGGTTCTGAACATTGCAATACAAATGGCAATGTGACCTCAGAGAAACACATTAAATCCTCAAAGTAACCTAAAAGAAAAACTGTTATAAGGTGACTCAGTACTGTGGGAACAAGTGTTTGCACATGTGAGTTCAAATTCACGTGTGTGGTAGGAAGGAAAGAAGCAGTGGTGAATGCAGAGAGAATTATACCATCCAGAAATTTAAGTGGAGGGGCTTTTTTGTTTTATTTTGTTTTGTTTTAATATGGGGCCTGGAGCTAATATACATAGAAAGCCTCCAAAGGCAGCACTGGAAGCTGCCAGTATAAACAGTGTCAAAGAAAGTTTAAAGAAATTGGAAGGGAGGAGGAAAGAGAAAAAAGAACACCCAGGCTAATCAACCACAGGATGCCCTGCACTCCTACCAACACAATCAGAAACTCAAGAATTGTTGTTTGAAATGTAGCGCTATAATCACCATCGGTGGGTTCCATATTTCTTCTCTCAGTGATGTCCCAATTGAATTTTTTTCAACTTAGGAGGGGATGTGATGCCTTTTCTCAACCATTGCCTCTGCAAAATTCCCTTGAGAACCAAGGTGCCAAATTGGGCTCTTTCTGCCTTGCACATCCACTGCCACCCATTCAGGAAACCCCTACAACTGGAATTCTGCTTGGATTTAACTCGGCCACCCAGTGGGGAAGGAGACTAATTTAAAAAAGCCAAAGTTTCACTTCAAGAAGCACTCAACCTTTTAGAGATGTTGTTGCCCAGAATGCAAAGGGATGGTTCCACATTGACCCACCAAAGAGAATGCTCATGGATGCTGCTGCTCTGAAGGGATGGTATCTAACAGCTGGGTTTAGGTAGCTCTGCATGGATTCAAGTTGTGAATTTTGGGGAAATAGTCTATTAAACAGTCACTGTGTAAATTACATTAATCTTAACCCATGCCACAGAAAGTGCATGGAGCAACATGTAGAAAGTTTACGCTAAATGTTTTTGGCAACCCCTGATCCCAAAGTCCTAGGAAGGCCTACATCAAAAATAAACCTCCACTACAGAGTCCACTACCAACATACAGAGAATGAGAAATAGCTTTAAATGTTGATCCATCTGACAAACCAACAGAGAGTCTCTATTGACCTATTCTTAAAATAGGATGGAGATGCACCTATTATTTTCAAACATTTAATCAGTTAAAAAAAAACTATTTCTAGACTATCATTATCCAAAAAAAGTTCATCATAGAAAAAATATAGGATTTTTTCCATATTACCTGTCTCTTTAGGATACTGGAGGTTCCTTAAGGTTCATCAACAGGGCTACTGCCTATACAAGGTCTACTGGGATATCTTTCCCCAATTGTTAGTACTCACTCCCAACCAAATTACTTTTTTCATTCTTTACCTTGTATATGATTTGTATTTATTTATCTGTGTAGATCCTGTATATTCCCACTAGAATGTAAGCTTCCCAAAAGCAGGAATTATGGGTATGTATCCCAAACACTTAGCAAAATATCTTTTCATGTAGTAAATGCTTGTTGAATGGAAAATACAGCTTTATCATACAGTGGTATTTTTATTTATATTTTAATACATATATATGTATATGTCTATATATACACGTATGTATATATGTGTATATGTATATTCACACATGTGTATATACATCCTGATGTAATTCTAGTAATTTAGGAGTCCTATCAAAGGAAGGCATTTACAAGGCACATCATGAATGAGAAGGAAAGAAAACTAACAAGAAGAGCTAAGTGGAAGTGAAAACAGCTTACTCTATTTCTATCTTTCTTGCAATTAAAGATTTTCTCTCTTCTTTAATTTCCACAGAAACAAGATGACAAGTAATTCAGTAAATCAAGAGATCCATGATTGGGCCCTCACAAATGCAGATCAAATTCCCTACCCATCATGCTTGACAAGTGTTTCTCACTGATTGCAGTGGCTAAAAAAATTGTCAAGAACTGGTCAACCTTCTGGTAAAGGGCCTTTCTTAGCTAGATTGATCATTAGAAGATAAACATTCAGAACCATCCACAGGCTTAACAAAAGGTATGCATTATAAGAAGTGAACATGTCTCTTTTATTTATGTTGCAGTACATTTTCTGGAGATAGATTTGTGTGACTTTAGTGAATGTTTTCAACTTTATGTGCTTTATACCATGACTACTGAAGCTTTTTCCACTCATGACCCTTTGTGGTCCAAGAAATATTTATGTGACTCTGGGCTTATAGTTACATAAAATAGGTATACAAATAAAACATTTACTCATAATGAATTATAATTTTGTGATCCCCACATTGGTATGAGATCCCATAAGGGGTTGCTAAGCACAGTTTAAGGAATTGGGCTTTATATAAATCTCAGAAAAGTTTTGAAGGCAGTGACAACCCCACCATAATAGCTGTCTCAAAGAATACATTTTCTTCATATTTTCTTCATCATCATAATAATTTTTTTTAAAAATCTTTTCTAAGGATGAGAAAATGCTATTTTAACATATCTACACTTTGCTATGAAAATACATTGTGAAATTTAGTTTCCTAAGGCTAAATAAAACATACCTCCTGAAAAACACGAGTGCCTTTTTCCCTAAATTAATAAAATAATGACAAACTGCAAACTAATGTTTCCTTCAAGACTTCTTTTATAATACTTACATTTAATAGGCGTTTCAATAACAAGTAATTGTAATATTTGCCAAACCTTGTTTTGAACACAGTACTAGAAAAATATTAAGAAATAAATGACTTCTTTATTTTAAAAGCGCTGGAAAAGGAAATCTACAACTACTTTGTAAAATCTAAGATCTTTTCTATACGTTTAATTAATTTAAACATTTGCTAAGCATCCAGTACATACAAGGTAGTATTCTATGTGTTGAGAATACAAAGATGAAACATCATAATCATCATCATCATCATCATGGTACAGATTTTCTTGACTCAAGTCCAGCCTTCTCATCACTTGAATAGAATGTGATGGAACAAAAGAGTTACAGTTTGATCAAAAAAAAAAAAAACCTTAAATATGACATCTCTTCAAACTGGTGCTGAGAAAGGGAAAAATCAAAGCAGTTTTCATGTAGGTAATAGTACTTTAGTTGAGTCTGGAAGAAAGAGGACTTCAATAAGTAAGATGAAGTATGTTCCAGACATAAAGGATAACCTATGGAAGTTCACAGAAGCAAGATAGCATTGGGCTAAATTTAGAAATGGTCATTAGTTCAGTTTGGTTGGAATATGAAGTTTGCAAATAGGAATATGATGAAATAACACTGCAAAGACAGTTTGGAACCAAGTTGGAAAAAACCTTAAATGTCTGCCTAACAAGATTATATTTTATCTTACAGGTAATAGTAAGCCATTGTTGATTTCTGAGAGGAAGGGAGGTATGACACAGTGGGTCCTACACAGTAGGAAGATAATATTGGCACCTGTGTTAAAGGAGAGACTTAGAGGTCAAGAATCTATTAGAATAGTCCAATGGAAAGTTGACAAGAGCCTTAATTAGTACAATAGCAATGTGAATAAAAGGAGGGAATGCATTTGAGAGAAATATAATGAAAAAATCAGTAGGACTTTAACAACTGAACTGAATATTCAATCATCCAATTTCACTATGTCACAAAATTTAATAATCTCAGAGTTGAAAAGGACCATATTGTTCATCTTGTCCAACCCATACCTGAACAATAATTTACTCTACAATAGCCCCAATTTTCAATGAAGAATAACCCATTGCCTAAAGAGGAAATCCATTTCACTTTTAGATACTTATAATTTGGGGGAAAATATTCATATCAGATACTAATTTGCCTTTTTTTTTTTTTTTGCTTTTTACTGAGGCAATTGAGCTTAAGTGACTTGCCCAGGGTCACACAGCTAGGGAATGTTAAGTGTCTGAGATCAAATTTGAACTCAGGTCCGCCTGACTTCAGGGCTGACGCTCTATCCACTGCGCCACCTAGCTGCCCCAAATTTGCCTCTTTTCAATGTCTATTGCATTTAGTTCTGAACTCTCTATGGTCAAACAGTACAAGTTCATTCTCTTCTACATAACAATTCCTAAAATACTTGAAAACAGTTATTATATTTCCTAAGTCTTCTGTTCTCCAGTCTAAACATCCACAGTTCCTTGAAGTGATGATCCTTACAAGACAATAGCTGAAGGCCTTTCATCATCCTAATTGCCATCCTTTGGATATTGTCTAGTTTATCAACTTTCTTTTTAAAAAAAGGTGGTTCTCAGAACTGAACTGAAAACAATATTCCAAATATGGTCTGACAAGGACAAATATTATCACCTCATTCTCTCTTAATGTAGCCTAATATCCCTTTAGCTTTTTTTAAAGCTACCTTATCATACTGTTGATTCATATTGAATTTTCAATCCACTAGAAACCTTAGATCTAATCTGTATTGTAGTAAAATTGATTTTTTTAAAATCCAAGTGTAAGGGTTTATATCTATTCCCATGATATTTTATGTTCTAGCAAAATGAGATCCTGAATCCTGTCACCAGTGAATTTGCTATCCCTTCCAGCTTTGTTGGCTGCAGATTAGACACTTAAGAAACTTAGGTTTTAAATCCAAGTTATTGATAACTGTATAATACAAAGCACTGATCATGTATTTGGGAATGTACTTGGGAATTTCAGCTGTTGAGTTTGCTTAAAACAAGATACATTTCTAAGTATCATTCTCCCTCCAAACAAAGTCACCATACCTCCAACTCCTTCTAAAGAGAAAATATCTCTGTTCTCTTTGTAAACACTATGAAAGCAATATGTGTGCAGGAGCTACCTGTGAAGAACCAAAAGTTTGGCTAGGTTCTTTAAGAGTCAAAGTTTTTTCAGCCATAGCCATAATAAGGCTGTTTGATCTTTCTACTCTCATCTTTACATAATCACTCCTAAATTAGCTCTCAGTTTGATTTTCTTTGAACACAAACACCAGGATACATAATAGCTCCTCTGGATCTCTAAATGTAATCTGCTTTTTCATTACCTATTTCCCAACTTTACTTAGGTCCACCAGCTAGCATGTATTTGTTTGAACAAATCTACCAATGATACTGTAGCATCATCACTCATGCCTTTGGAATACCTTTACTCTGAATTGTCCTTCCCAAGAGATTGATGCAATTTGCTTGATCAGGAATTTGTGATAGTCTGAAATAACCAGTATGACAGATTTCCAGAAATTATAATACATAAAAATCCATGTTCTCTCAACCTCACATCTAGTACCTACTATAAGGAATTCTGCCTATAACAGTTCAAATTCTCAAGCTTTTAAGAACAGATAAGTTTCCTTCAATTATAACCACATACATGAACAATGTAGGTTCACCAACAATACTGGCAACAAAGACATGCAAAAGTTTTGATCCTTTCCTCTGCCAAACACCACGTGGCTCAACAGAATTTTTGGTTCATAGCCAGGGTCATTCTTCTTCCTGGGGCAATATCTGAGCAAAATAATCCCACCTGGTATCTTTCTATAAGTAAAAAAATGAGATCAATGTTTCAATAGTTTAGCCAAAAAAACTGCCCAACATAACCTTGTTGTCAATGTGCAGGATGTCCAAGCCAGGAGTGTCTATAGCTCCCCTGACTGTTAGTTTTACAGTTGAACATGTTGTCCCAGAAGTGCTATATTACTTTAATAATAACAGCAGCAACTTATATGTCTATGATGCAATAAAAAGTGCTCCCTTCACAACAATCCTAAGAGATAGGTAGTACAAATATCACCACATTTTATAGCTGAGAAAACCAAACCCCAGACATATGAAGTGATGTATCAATGGTCAGGCAACTAGAAAGTGGCAAGTTGGAGTCTAGAACCCAGATTTTCAGAATCGAAATCCAGCACTTTTTCTATTATGTACTATTAACAATTCAAAACAAAATTATATGTCTTTGGATTGAATCAGACACTTGATATCTGAGTAGGTGCCATTCTGTATCTTCTCTCTTAAGATTAAATCTGAATTCTGTATATAGAACTAAGTACTAGAAAACAAACAAAAAAAGTGATCAGTTATTTTGACTGCCTGGACAACAGTATAAGTCTACTTGGCAGCAGCAGTGCTTAACTTTATGTTCTACATAACTTTGTACTGAAATCACTTTTTAAAAAATGAAGAGATTCCCTCCACCAAAGAAGTCTTTTCCCAATCACAATGAAGTTCCCAGATTTGTAACTAAAATTGATATGTCATACAAAACACAGAAAGGAAAACTGTCACACCAGCTTTGTTATAGTGAAGTAGTCTTGCTAATTCACCTAAAAAAAAGAGAAAGAGAATATGCTTGTAGATATCATTTTCCTTCTATCAGTGTTTCCATCCATTCTTGTAATACCAATTTGTATTCCAATTATCTCACCATTTTTAACTCAGAAAGTATAAGTGACCTCTTAGAAGTTCTTACCATTCCCCTCCTTTCTGTGTCTAGTTTTCTTGTCTGCATTTCATTTCAGAACTCTTTTTCAGTTCTTGAAGTATTTCTTAAGCATCTATTATATGACCCTCCCAGTGATAAAAGGCCCTTAAACTATAGAAAATTAATATAAAATACCTGAAGAACTTTAAATGAATAAATATATCCTTTCCCTCTTCTCAAGACCTCCTCAATCAATGCACAAACACTTATAAAGTGTCAGCTAAGTGCCAGGAACTGTGTTAGTCCAGAGAGATACAAAGACAAAATGAAACAATGACTGCCCTTAAAATCAATTATAGGGGTTCTTAACTCTTTTTGTGTCATGGACTCCTCTTTGACAATCTGGTAAACCTATGAATTCCTGTTCAGAATAATGTTTTTAAATGCACAAAAAATCATGGAGAGAATTGATTATTCTACTGTCCCAAAAGTCTTTCTGTCATTTTAAATTAAGCTTTAATAGTCTAAAAGTGCACTAAGACTTTTGGTCATAGTCATGAAAATAGGTTTTTTCCTTAAGTTTTTAAAAATCCTGTAAAGAAGCCTTAGGTTATCATTTCTTTGTTTTTTCTCCTACTATCACTTTCTATTTAATTCCAATAGTGGTTTCTTTTAGGAATTTTGAAATGGTGACATGCACAAGAAATTAATTCATTTCACTGAAAAAGAAAAGATTATAATGACCCAATTGATAGGTCACATTTAGTTAAATTTGGAATTTCCTGAGACGAAAGCAAAGTTTCAGAAAGTGGAGAATGAGTATACTGGGATCATCAAAGATAAAAGAAGATAAGGTGATCCTGAAATATTATGGAAACTAAAGGTAGTGCTACATAACAGAAAGGACCCTGGGTTTAGAATCAGAGGACTTGTGTTAAAATCCCAGAAATGTTCTTTACAATCTGTGTGATTTGTGGTAAACTCCATCCAGCAACAGTTTACCAGGAAAATAAGGCCTACAAGGATATTTTGCCATGTATCCTGCTACTCCTTTCCCTCCTTTTTACTCCTTGCTCTGGGAACACCAATCATTGTTCCTGGAAAGAGTATGATTTCAATGGCCTTATGGCTCCACTCACAATCCCTAGATATCCCCAAACTAAAGATCCTTTCCTCAGTTATCACTCTGGAAATATGCTATCTAGCACTTTTGTATTTTTAGCCCCAAAGCCAAAGTAAAAATCTTTTTATCTCTTAACACAATATATTGTACATAATAAGCACTTAATAAATGCTTTCTAATTCATTCATTCAATTCATTTTACCTCTCAAATTTATAGTTTAACTCATTTATAAATGACTAAATAATTTAAGATCCCTTACAACTTGAAATCCTATTATTTATGACCACTTGTCAAAAATGTTATAGAGGGTTGGGGTCAGATAGATACAGTTTGAACTGGATAACTCTGAGATCCCTTCCAACACAAAGATTCTGTGAAAGCTCTAAGCAACTTTTAAACATTGGTAGCAGCAATAGTTGAGTAGGGAAGCTCACTCTCTTCCATCAGTCTGGGCAATTTTTCTGTGTCCCTTACCCTTCCAGGCAAAAATCTGCTGTTATATTCAGAGGTAGATGAACTCTGAATTGATTGTGTGTGTGTGTGTGTGTGTATGTGTGTGTGTGCATAGACAATATGAAATATTAGAGGCAGAAGATGTAGGACCACTGGAGATAGGAAGGTAAAAACAATAAACAGAAAAGGAAGTAATAATAGATGA
Organism: Myrmecobius fasciatus; assembly: GCA_023553655.1. Classification (NCBI taxonomy): domain Eukaryota; kingdom Metazoa; phylum Chordata; class Mammalia; order Dasyuromorphia; family Myrmecobiidae; genus Myrmecobius; species Myrmecobius fasciatus. Next base: position 59,400 of record JAJPUD010000091.1, read on the forward strand.
CTGAGGAGGTCGATTTAAACCACAGCCCCCAAGTATCTATTTGGAGGAATGCCTAGTTAGCCTTTTTCTCCATTACAAAATGATTCAGTCATTTACTGCTATTGTATTTGGCTAAAAACTGAAGTGCAACCCAAGCAAAATGAACAATGTCATTAGAGAGGAATAACCCTCTACCAGAAAATGTAAAGACTTTTTTGAAGGCAGCTGTGATTATTCAGTAGTTATGATTCGTTTCGAAATAACCAGGGTGATCAAACCACATCATGTTTAAAAAAAATACATAAGAGCCAACAATAAGATGATGACTACTTCAAATTCTAGTTCTGCTTTTCCTGTTGGAATTGCTGATGAGGGGCATAATTAATTTTAAAATGACATCCATTGAATAGATAAAACACTCCAGTTCTCATTTACTAAATTCAGTAACTTGCTGACCAAAGCTGAAGAGGTCACGAATAAATACCTTATGGCACCTAAGGGGTGATATCAGTGATTTAAGTAGTGTTTGGGATGTCCCCAACTTTAGCAAGAAGAGAAGAACAGAATGTCAATGTCAGCAGTTACATAGCTGAGGAAATGATTTTTAAATTTTCTTCATTAAAGCTGGGGTAGGGTGAGGATGGGGGCTTTTTCAGGGGAAGGGAGAACAAGGCCACCAGGCTCCCCTGTTCCTAAGCGGAGGCCTGGGGCAATCTTTGTTTCCTCTCCTATCTTTCATATGCTCACTCTCTCCTTAAAACTTTGCTGGTCACCCTTGATTACTGTGTAATACATTCTGAGGCTCCATCAAAGACCAAAGAATACAGAGATACACAAAGGACATATTTGAGTGTGAACCTTAACTCTTACATTTCCCATCTATATGACCTTGGCAAGTCACCTCCTCTTTCTCTGGCCCTTAGTTCATCTATAAAACTAGAGGGCTGAACTAGATGATCCCTGTTTGCTGTCCTTCCTACAATCTGTGATGATGATGCTAAGGTTTACCAAAAACAAGGCCAGGTAAAATTACACCTGATCCACCTGGCAAAACTCTTGTCCTTTCAGGGGACTTAACCCACTACTCAGCCTTCCATCGAGTTCAACTTGCCACCTTTCTACCCTAAGATCATTTTGCTTTTATCTCTCTTTCTTTTCCTGGAATGTGATACCTACTCAAACCTGTCACTAACTAGAGAGATGACACCTCCCTCTCCAGCTCCCTCTCCCCCTGCTTCTCTCTCTCCCTCTCCTTCTTTCTCTGTTTCTCTGTCTCTGTTACTCTCCTCCACTCAAGATAAGCCAGTGATATCAGAACTGCCATGATCTTACCACATATTTTAGAGTTTCAATGAGAAAAGAAACATTTCTGGAAAGCAAAACCTCTCAAAAGCCCATCTATGTTGTTTGAAGGCAATGACAAAGTATTTGCTTCCATCCCTACATGGACAGGCAGAGAATGGAGGAAGTCTGTCACTCACTGGAGATAGCTGGTTTGATATGCTCTGTTTTCTTGGCACTCTGTGTACAGTACTTGAAAATACAGAAGGGTGGGAGGGTTCTGCTGTGGGGGGAGGGGAAGGGGAAGGGACAGAGGAAGGCTAAAAGACAGAGGGATGCTCTGTGGGTAAAGTTTGCTTATCTCTCCTTTTGCAAGCCCCACTATCTTTCCTTGTTACTCTGTGGCACTGTTCTTCACCTAGAATCTGTTTCTCTTCAATCTCAAGGGAGTTCTGAGAGGTTTTGAATTATTGACAAGCCTAGGAAGGAGCTTTTGAAAAGACCAAGCACAAAACCAGACCTGTGTTCTTCAGTCCAATAGGGGAAAAAAAAAAAAAAAAAAACTTGGTTTGTTGTCAGTTTCCTTTCTATGGGAAAGTCTGCCTTTGCTAAATAATGATATTCACAGAAAGACAGAGACTTGGAACTCCAGGACAAGCGGCTGCAAAGTTCCCAAAACTTCTCCAGTTTGCACTGGGACAGTGTTACTCACCCCTAGCCAGCGTGCTCCTTTATTGGCAGCCTGTTGAATTTGGACTCTTTTGAGGGTGACATGGTAAACAGCTCCTTCCTCTACCTCTTCACCCCAGTCCTGAATCGAGCTCTGCCAGGGAAGGGAGAAAAATAAAAAGAGAGAAAGGGAAGAGAAAAAAAAAAAAGAGTGCTTTTCTTCCTCTCTCTAACCACAATGTATCCAGCTGCTTTGCTGCTTACAACTGTGTCTCCCTAAGCACTCAAGGCACAAGATGGGCTGTTCAAAATAAATCTAACAATCAGAGCCACTCACTGCACAGTGAGATAGGGGGAATGCCGAGATTTACTTGGCAGGCTGCCTTTTTCTGTGGTATCAGGATACCCGGACTTTTCCATTTGGTTATTTTTCCTAGACTCTCACATATTTTAAATAGTTTAAAAAAAAAAAACTTTGTCCCCCTAAAGAAAAAGATTTGGGTTGGATTAACCAACTTTTTTTCACACATACACAGAACCACCACCACCACCCCCAAGTTAAAGGGGAAAAGTCACTGGAAGATTGTACTTTTAAAAAATGTCTCACTTATTTAAACTCAAAAGCAAACAAATGTCTAAAATGCTGAGAGTTTGCACTCCACTGAAAAGGAATTACTCTGTTCCACCAACTTCCCTTTAAGATTTTGGGATTTTAAAAGTTAAAGGGGCTGGAAAGTTTTGTTTTATCGGATAATCTGGCAAGTGAAAGAAAGGCATCACATCATCACGCACTTGCAACTAAAACATTTTCTGAAACGATTCCCGGATTTGCTGTGTCCCCGACTAAACCCAAGTTTTGTATTTAAGAGTCCTTAAGCCGGAGAAAGGGAGAGAGCAAAAACAACAACAAAAACTCTCCGGAATTCATCCAGATGCCGCTAACTTTGTTTTCGCTTTTCTGAAAAGTTTCTCCTAGCTGCCACATAGAGTGTGTACACACACACACACACACACACACACACACACA
>JAJPUD010000091.1:62867-122473 GCA_023553655.1 Myrmecobius fasciatus
CACACACACACACACACACACACACACACACACACACACACACACACGCTGCTCTCCTCTCTCTTGCTCCGGTTCTGCTGCAGTCAATTCACGACGACAAAGAACTGAGCTAGGAGAGGGAGTGAGAGAGAGCAGAGAAAGACTCCTCCCCACGCCACTTTGTGATGTAAGGTTTTCCTGTTTATGCTTATGAACTTACTCTCCCTTTCTTAAATTCCCTATACAAAGTCCCGATGAGACATTTTCTCCAGTTCCCAAACCTTCCAGAAGCTATCTCAGCAAAACAGACCTCTGAAGTTTATCTGGATTCCCGAGGGTCACCAGGTGCCAAAATAGAAATGTGTGCATATGTATGTATGTGTGTGTCCGTGTTTTTCCCCTCCCTTGGCTAAAAGAGACAAAGAGAGGGGGAGTGGTGAATGGGAGGAGGATTAGTAAAAGTTCTATCATCTGCCTGTGTAGACTTCTATGAATAATTAAATCAGAGCGACTCCAATGAAGCATTTAACAATGTAAAAGTAGCTAGAACAGAAGCCAGGAGGCTTTTCTCCCGGAGGGAAAAAGAGAGAACAAATTGGTAATTTCTAAGTCACTGCCAAAAGCTCTGTCTTATCCTTTAACAGTCAACGTGGAAATCAGCCCAGGACATCTTCCTGCCACCCAAAAATGACCACGTCCATTCAGGGAAACTATCATCATTATCAGTGGAAACTGATTGGTTGGGGGGAGGAGGGAGGATGGAGGGATAGAGGGACAGAAAGGAAGAAGCAGGGTGACAAACTGTGGAAAGGAGGCTTTCCAGTGGTCCTGGAAATGCTGAGATGCTTTAGTCACCTTCTGTTACATTTCCTTTACTGTAGCACCATAGTGTCAATAATAACTGCCCAGAAAACCGTTTTATGAAAGAAATGGCTGAACTGATCATTATGGTAATAGACACAGATCAGCTGTGGGCACAAGAGATTATGACTTTCCCTGCCCTTCAGCTTCAGTCACATTAAAACAATAACAACCATCTAGAGGCCTACATCTAGAAGAGATCCCAGAAGTTAAACGAGATGCCTAACTCATTTTACAGATCAGAAAACTGAGGCCCAGAGAAGTTAACTGGTTTGCCTAAAGTCACACAAGGTAGCCAGCCACAGCACCAAAATTGGAACTCAAATTCAGCCTCCAAATTCAATATGTTTTCCATTATGCCGTGCCACCAAAATATCAAATGATTATAAATAGTATGAACCAAAATGAGAGGCAGTATAGTGGGTAGTATTGTGGTATAGTCGATAGAAAGCTGTCTTCAAAGCCAGGAAGACTTTGATTCAAGTTTTCCTGGCTTCAAGTCTTGGCAATGGGACCCTGGATTTAATCTCTCAGTATTCTAGGCAACTCTCTAAGACTACTACAAGTTGAGAGGGAGGTGCTGGTCTGCATAGTTAGGAGTTTTCTTACACAAGAGCTCTCTATTTCAAAGAAATCACAGGTCCAATCTCAAACTCTATGTGCCAGAAATTCATACCTGTCACATTTTTTTCTCCAAACTAATTTCCCAAACTTCCTGCATTATCTGGGTTATGTCTTTAAATCAGCTAAATTCACTTAAAAAACAAAAACAACACCACCTTCTTTTTCATGGCCATTCCTTTAGATATTGTGAATTTCTAAGATCCACACTTCTGTCAAGTCAACCCCATTCCCTCTAGCCCCTCATTCATTGAAAATAATAAAAACTTACAATTATAAAAATAATTATTGCCTCATCTGATTCTCACAGTACCTCTCTTAGGTGGAATGAGAGTATCATTATCCTTAGGTTCCAGATGGAAAAGTTAAGTAAGGCTCAGTATAAGTTAAATAATTGGTCTAAGATCCCAAGGAATTAGGAAAAGTCAGGATAGAAACTCAGACTTCCCAACAAGCTCAAGCCTCTCTCCACTATACTAGATTGCTTTTTACTATCTCCCTCACATAAACAACATATATCAGAGTATAACCTTAATTTCAGACCATTAACTTACATTATGAGGGCTGGGGAAGGAGGAGAGAGAGGAGGTGATGTTGGTAAACAATTGCCATTCACAGTACTAGTGTGTAAGGCTCTAAAACTTATAATCCTATGAAAGCAGAGAAAGAAATAAGCTTGGGAAAATGTTCTTGAAGAGGGGAACTGATGACTTCTCTGATCCTTCCCCACATAGACTTAGAAATCTTCCCCCATCTCCCCACTCTCTACTCTAATAAACTCCTTTATCCTCTTTGCCTGCTCTCCCTAATTACACATATGCTTGTACAAATCATTTTAAGTCCCCACAATAACACCTTGAGTAAGTGGTACTCTTCTGTTGTGTTTATCCCCCATTTGCTGATGAGGTGAATGACTGACTCTAAAATGGTATTTAAACCCAGATCTTCTAGGAGCAGCTAAAGAGTGAAGTGGATAGAGTCTAGAGTCAAGATGATGAATCTTTATGAATTCATATTTGGCCTCAGACATTTGCTAACTGTGTGACCCTAGGCAAGTCCCTTAACCCTGTTAGTCTCAGTTTCTTCATCTGTAAAATAAGATGGAGAAAGAAATGGCAAACCATTCTAGTGTCTTTAACAAGAAAATCCCAAATGGGGTGGCAAAGAGTTGACTGAGACAACTTACAGAGTGAAAGTCTAGTAATTCTATTCACAACCCTACCCAGCTCATCATGTAGCATACTACTTTACTCTGTGAACCAGAACCACTCTGAAAAGGTGAGGATACATAAAATTTCGATCATTTTAAAGTCATTTTTCTCCATGGAATACCAGAGATTGGTTTTAAGGACAACTGTTTCATTGATCTGTTTCCACAATATACCTAATAATTTCTGAGTTTGTGTCTAAAAGCTAATGAGCTGGCCCTATCCTGAGGACTATATGGCCATTTATTGTATTGGTCTTAACACACAACCAATCTTTCCCTCTAAATCTATATAAAATTTAGGTGCAGCCTATAATTACACTCAATCCATCAACAAGTATTTTTAAGTACCTACTATGTGTCAGGGAGTATGCTATGGACACAATGACAAAATTAGCCTTTAGAGAATTTAAATTCTACAGGAAGAGGCAACACATCTACTGGTGAGAAAAGGATATAAACAATAAATAATGGGAGAGAAAGGTGTAATGATTAACTACTGGAACTATCAGGAAAGACCTCTTCAAGGAAATGACACTTGAGCTAAGGGTTCCCAGAGACCAAGGTAAAAGGAAGATGAAGATTCCAGGCACAGAGCATTGTCTTTAAAAAGGGCCACAGAAAGAGGAGATAGAATAGCATGTGGGAGGAACTGCCAAAAGTCCAGTTTGACTGGATCATAAAATAGGTGAAGGGGAATAATGTATAATGAGTTTGGAAAGGCAAGTTAACAAGCCAGGATCTGAAATGCCAAACAGAGGAGTTTATATTTTATCCTACAGACAAGAAACCACTAAAATTTATTAAACAGAAGTCAAGACTTTAATTTAGAATGTTAATTTGACAGCTATGTAAAATTTAGATTGTAGAGAAGAAAGATTAGATACATACAATTAGGAAGCTACTATAGTAGTCAAGGTGAGAGATGATGAAAATCTAATTAGGACAAGTAGGATGTGATTGGCTGAGTGACCCTGAGGAAGGCACTTAAACTCTCAGGGTTCTGGACAGCTCACTCTCTAAGGCTTCAAGTTTCAAAGAAGGTACCAATTGGCTTTGGTAGAGTTTCCTCATCCAGACCTTCCCTAACTTAATAAAATCTGAGGTACAGTCACTATATCTGTTGCACAGAAGAGGGAATAAACGTGCTCTGTTAGGCAAAGATGAGAGTAATAAGATGCTGCAAAGAGACAAATAGAGGCTTCAGTTAAGGAAAAATAATTGCAAGATGAATGGGATCTTTCCAGAAGTCCTCCACAAGTCTGATCATCTCAGCTCCCTATTTCCAGAGGTCAATACAAAATTGGGATACAAAGACAAAATTAGCCAAAATGTTTAGCATTCAAAGTCCTTTATAAGCAAGCCCCCTCCTACTTTTCCAAGCTTCTTACAACTTTATTCCCCAAAATATACTCTTCTATCTATCCAGTGACAATAGCCTTCTGGTTGCTCCACAAACAAGACAGGATATCTCTCAGTTGTAGGCATTTTCTCTGGTTGTCCTCCAGGCATGGTACAAATTTTCTCTACCTATTTCCCTGCCTTCTTTTAAGAACCAACTGAAACCTTACCTTCTACAGGAAAACCTTCTCTGACCCCTCTTAATTCTAGTGTTTTCCCTCTTTGAATTATTTCCTCTTTATCCTGTATATAGCTTGCTTTACATATTTTTGTTTGCATGTTGCTACTCCCATTAGACTGTAAGCTTCTTGAAGGCAGAAACTGTCTTTTTCTCTTTTTGTATCCCCAGCACTTAGCCTGCCACATAGTAGGCACTTAAGTATTTATTGAATTGAGCCAGAGGTTTTTAAGCAAAAGGTAGAAGATTACTTGTAGAGTATGAAGTCCCTTTTGTAATACCTACTTCTCCTGTTGAAGTAGGAGAGGAGCAACCCTGTATTTAGATGGAGATGACTCCTGATTGGGTGAGAAACATATTGTGTATCTAAGGAAAGGGCTTAGGTTTGCTTAAATACTTCAAAACAAACTCTTAAGAGAGGCAAGGTTTGTACTTTTGAATGTCTATTGGGCACCCTTGGGATCTTGGACAAGTATTGGAAACCAGCCCCATCACATTCTTGACCTGTGGGTTGCAAATCTAAAACTTTTGAGTAGGGTGAAATTATTCTCTTTCTTCTGGTTTGGACTGAGGCCTTATCTCATTCCTACTTGAAGAAGGAATTTTACCTTGTATACTCTTTGTTATATTCTAAGTTATAGTTGTGATCCTGCATTTATTTTTTGTAAATTTAAGGAGATACACAACATTATATTCTCTTTCCCCACAAATGTGAGCTTCTTGTGGGCAAACACTATTTCATTTTTGCTTTAGTATCTAGATACTTAATAGTATCTTAATACTTAATAAAGATACTTAATAAAGAGTTTCTGACTGATACATTGATTCCCTGAAGAGATCTAACAGCAGAGGGACCTGGAGTCTGGAGGGGAGGTGAGAGATAATGAAGATCAAGCAATTAGGTGAGTGTAGAGGAGGTAAATGTAAAAGATGATGCCCAGGGATATCAACCCTTTGAGAGCTTTTCTCCTTCCATAGAAGACTCACCCAATATTCTGGAGATCTTCTTCTGGTTCTTTTAGTATCTATAGATAGCAGAACCACACTTGGACTGTCAATCTGATATAACTTAATAATCATTATCATAAAACCAAACATCTATATAGCACTTTAATATTTGCAAACTATTTTAAATATTATTTGATTCTTACAACCACCCTGGGAAGTCGACACTTTTCATTTTACAGATGAGGAAACTGAGACAGATTGACTTGCCAAGGCTTATAGAGCTAGTAAGTATCTGAGATTGGACTCAGATCTTCCCACCTACAGATTGGGCACCACATTTTAGGGAGGATAATGATAAATTGGAAAGCTTACACAGTGCTGGTCTCCAAAATGGGATACATGCATCCAAGGGGAAATGTAGAGAGAAGATTTTTAAAACTTCTAATTTTTTCATTTTAAAAATAAGAAAAAATAAACTTTACTGATATTTAAGATATGGATTGACACTTGTTCCCTCCTGCCATCTGAATGTCACAGTCACATTGTCATATCAGCTTTCTCCTTCTTCCCTGGGGCTAGGAAAAAAATATACTGCCATTTTCTTGATAGGACCTTGAAGCAGAACTAAAAAATCTCAAGAGACTGAGCAGGTCTGAGATACAAATAGAGGCCTTTTGTGCTTCCTATAGGCCTTAACCATAGGAACAACCAACTGTTCCATATATTTCAGGTTAAATTAGCCATGTTGGCACTGTGACCATTTCCCCCCTTAATAATCAAGATAGGAAACTATTGCCTACCTGCCTTCAGTTGATCTCTGACTAGGGCCCCATATTCAGCCCTCTCCTCTCTTTTCACATTCCTATTCCTATCCCCTAGTTTTCCTGACAGACTCTGGCTGCCTCTGCTGGAAAATCTTAGTTAGATCAAAGGGCAAGAACAGGAGACATGAAGTTCATCTGCAGTCATAGCATGCTAATGAACTGTGTCTGTAATGAGGGTCTGGAGCATGTGCTATATCATTTGAAAAGAAACAAAGGGGGAGGCTAGTAAAATTTCTGGATGTGAGCTGGAGTGTATCACTCTCATTTTTCCAGGTTCAGCTAGCTCTCTAGGTTCCCCTTCAACCCTTTTGTCTCTCCCACTCTTCTCCTCTCTGCTGCCTTTAATAAATCCTGGATGCTTAGAGCATTGAGCCCAGTGGGTTTTGCAACAGGTGGAGAAATTCTAAAGTAGCTGAAAATGATGTTGTTTCCCCAGTGGAAAACTGAAGGGATTAAAAGGTGCCAAGTGGTAGTGGAATAATGATTAACATTGGTGGGTTGAAAGGAATAAAATTCAGGAAGTGGAAACTGAAATGGAGTAGAATTCAAACTGAGGTGTGTTTTTTGCTCATGTGGTCCTCTTTCAGTGAATATCTTTAATGAGGTTATTTTTTAAAAAAGGAGGAGGAAGAGATCCTGATTCTTCATTGGTATTATTTCTCAATACAGGAACACAACAGAAAGAGAACATGCAAAGAGATGCTTTAAGAAGCTTTTAGTTTAGTAAAGCATATTAAAACTAATAATTATTAGGCACAAACAAAAATAATGCTTACCCTCAAGGAGCTTAAATTCTCAGATGATGAAAGGAGAAGTATACTAATAAATGGAAAATAAATGCAAAGTAATGAGAAAGGGATGGCATTAGAGAGGACAGGAAAAGAGGCAGTCAGAGGAGTACTAGCAAAGATGAAGGTTGGGTATCTGAAAAGGACTCTTGTTGAAGGTAGCTCTTCCAGGAACTAAGGAGCATTTTTTTAAAAACAGTAAGTTTTTTCAGGATTGGAAAGGAAAGCTTCTGGGTGTTATAAGATGGAAAACAAAATGGTAATTTTTCACCTACGAATTATCCCAGTGCCTTTAAAAATTCCCCTGGTCTAACTGAATCACATCCTCCAGAGCTAAAAGGACAAGAGAAGCTAGCACTAAGCCATTGTTGGTGACATGGAAAAGACCGTGGAAAAGAGGCAACTGGAGAAAAACAAAAAAAATTTCCACTTTTCATAAAAAGGGAAGAGAAGAGTCTATAAATTATAGATCAATAAAGCTTAACTTTTTTGATTCCTGAGAAAATTTTCCAAGGGATTAATAAAAAAGACAGAGACAGAAAGAGAGGGACAGGAACAAGGAGAAGGAGAGAGAGAGGAAGAAAGGGAAGGGGAGGGAGGGAGGGAGAATGTTGGCTGGTAAACAACCAGTAAGAGCTGCTGCTATGATTACAAAGAGCCATGCTGACTTAATTAAGAACAAGTCTCGCCAGACTAACCCGATTTCCTTTTTGGATAGGATGACTAAACTGGTAGAGGGTAGAATGGTGTAGATATAGATTTTTACATCTTGGGAAAGCTTTGATAAAATATCTCATGCTATTCTTATGGAGAAAATGGAGAGAAATCCAGACAATAATAAGGTCTGATGAGTTTAGAATTCATTGAATTGTGGGATTCAAAGAACAGTTACTTGTTAATGATTTAATGTCAATATGGCGGAGCTCCAGTACAGATAATTCTTGCTTTTTATGTAAGTGGATGGTGCAGCAGACCTCTATATGAAGTGATTTTTACTTAATTTGAATTTGCCAACATATGTGAGAAAAGGGAAGAAGGAGGCAGGAAGTACCCATATGCTGGTAGATGGAAGGAACTGGTGATTCAATGGGGTCAGGACCAGCCATGCACACAGATAGGAGAGGACAGGTGGGTGACACGTGGGGGCCAGGGATAGACACATTCCTTGAGGGTTGACAAACAGGAGAAACCTGACAGGTGGGCAAGTAGGAGAAAGCAGGCAAAGGTCATCTCTCTGGGCAAATGAGGTCTCAAGACAAATCCCCATTCTGCAACTGCAGTGGTACTGAGTGCCTCCTGCCTCTGTAATTCTGATTTCATTTGGAGAGTTTGTTTTGGGGCTTTTTTGTTTTGTTTTATTTTGGGTTTTTTTGGTGAGGATGTCCCTTAGACAAGGGACAAATGGAGAGGGGTGGGAGGAGAGACAGACAGAGTAACTGAGCAGTAACTGAGTTAATATAAGCTTTTTTTTGGAATGCTAATTTCTTTCAGAATTCTTTAGATAAAGTTGAATTTGTATAATGCAAATTTCCATAAAGCCAGAGAACAGTCTATGGAATACACCAAAGATCTTGCATAATTTAACATTTTTATCAAAGAAAGATTTGTCTAAAGCCATAGGTGGCATACTAATCAAATTTATAAATGACACAAAACCGAGAGGGAAAATCACTATAGTGGATTATAGTTGGGACCCAAAAGACACCTGGGTAGGCTGGACAATAGTTTAAAACTTAAATAGAACAGATCGCTGCCACTATATGTTGACTTAGAAAACAACAAATTCGAATTCTCTATGTTGTATTGTATCTTTATTACTTTGATTAAACATTTTCCAATTACATTTTAATTTGGTTCAGGCCACCCTTGGGAATTTTAATTAACTTAATGGGGAGACCAATCCACAGCTGCAAATTTGATATCTCTAGATTGGAACATCGAGCTTTTAATCTGATAAAATACAATTCAACAAAGATAAATGTAAAACATAAATGAGGGAGGAGTGGATAGACAGAAGATCTGAAAAAGATCTAGGGTTCTTAGTGGACTGCAAGCTCAATATAAATCAGCACTATGGGTGGCTACCAAAAAAAGCCAGGGAAATCTTGGGCTGCACTAAGACACAGTTCACAGAAATAGCGAGGCAATACTATCCCACTGTACTCTAAATCAGATAAAACTTCCTCTGTAGGACTGTGTTCACTTTCAGGTGCTGCCATTTAAGAACATCGATAAACTAGAGAAGGGTGAAAGGCCTTAAATCCATGGAATATGAGGGTGAGTTAAAGAAATTAGGCATGTGGGGCAGCTAGGTGGTGAAGTGGAGAGAGCCCTGAAGTCAGGAGGACCTGCGTTCAAATCTGCTCTCAGACAACACTTCCTAGTTATGTGACCCTGGGCAAGTCACTTAACCCCAATTGCCTCAGAAAAAAAAAAAAAAAAAAAAGAATGAAAGAAATCAGGCATGTCTAGCCTGGAGAATAGATTGGGGCCAGGCTTCAACCTATGACTAACAAGAAACTCTGGAAAAGAACAGAAGTAAAGAATGCACCAAAGAATGGTAAGGCAGAAGAAGAATATGGTAAGAAAGGCTGAAGTAGCAAAGGCCTAACAATCTGAGCTGCCCCAAAGTAGTATGGATTGCCTAGAGTTGCCAAGACCCCACCCCTTTGGGAATCTTCCAGGAAAGGTTCAATAGCCATTTGTCAAGGATGTGTTAGTGGGTGTTCATGTATTTGTCAGCCTTGAGAAATGCTAAGGTTGCTTTCAACTTGTAAATTCCATGATTCTATATATTTTGTGGTTTCAAAGGATTCTAGTTAGTAAATCTTTATCACTTCATCTAAGACAGTGAATAAAATCAAGACCTGAAACAATATGAGCTTAGAAACAGACCTTCAAATCACTGTCAAAAAGTATTAAACCAAAGTTTAAAAAAAAGGCAGTCAATTATAATGCTTTAAAATTTTACTATTTCTTAATTAGCATACTAAGTATTCATAATGATGTTAACAGAGTAGAATGTTTTAGTAAAATGATTTTTTTTAAATATCGTATTTCTTTTTTTCTTTTTCATAGGCTTTATAATATAGGGGAATAGAGTTTTTAAACGTGTTGGGAGCACATTTTTTGTTTTTAATGACAAACCTGCTCAATCAGAGAAGTTTACAGACTGAAGATCTAGAGAATAGCAAACAGTATGGTAAAGGGACTAAATAGAAAGGTTGAAGAAATTAGGAGTGTTCAACCTGGACAATCAAAGACTAAGGGCATAATAGCTGTTTCCACATAGATGACAAGATAACACATAGGTGAGAGAGAAAACATTTCTTTCATTACTAGAAGGTAGAACAGAGAGCAGTAAATGAGAATTGCAAAGAGGCAAATTTGGACTTTTGGCAAAGGAAAACTTTGTTTTAATCATGAGTGGAATGGGCCACCTCAGGATGGGGTTCTCCTTCCCTGGAGTTCTTCCCAAACAGATGCAAGGTCCCTTGGGGAAGATTTTGTAGAGAGTATTCCTGTTCAAGTCCAGTATGGACTTAAATGCCTACCAAAGCTCCCACACCTGAGATTCTGTGATTCAATAATAATTTATCATTGTATTTTTTTTTCAAATAGGAAAATAATATCACCTCCATGGGCAGCAGGTCTCTGCACTAGAACCGTGTAAAGTCAAGTTTGAGAAGCACCAAGAGGCCCCTCCATTAAAAAGTATTTCCCCCATTGGCACTGCTATACTGCTGGCATCTCCACATTCTTCACTGCTTTGGGAAAAGTCATTTCTAAACTGTGCTCAAATCTATCTGAGGATATACTAGCTTAACTCCTTTGATCACATTGGCTATCCAGTCACTTAGCAGGACCTTGAGGGAATGAAAGGGACTCATGATACAAGTGAACTTTGATGAGCAGGGAATCAGGAAAGAGTCACTTCTAAGAAGTTGGCAATATGGCGAGGACATGTTTGGGCTGCCAGAAGACAGTGTTTAGGTCTTGCCCAGGGAAAATATTACTAATAAGGGAAGATGGGGACCCCACCCCATCCCCAGGACAAACTGCGGTTACTTCCCTCTCTCTTGTCTAGGTTTGACCCTTTCTTTCTTTTTTTTTTTTCTTTTTTTTTTTTTTTTTTTGCTGAGGCAATTGGGGTTAAGTGACTTGCCCAGGGTCACACAGCTAGGAAGTGTCTGAGAGCAGATTTGAACTCAGGTCCTCCTGACTTCAGGGCGGTTTGACCCTTTCTAACAAGCTAACAAATAAAAACAACTGATAAGCACAACTAGCTGACAGGAAGATTCTTTCACCCAGAAGAATTGCATTGGGCTAGATAATGTAGAAAAACTCCCTCTACCAATTCAGATCAGCAACTTATCTGCAACATAGAGTCTCCGAGATTTGCACTGGGCACTAGAGACTGAGATCTTAAGGCATTCTTTATCTGGCATCTATTAAATGCTTATTTTGTGATTAGATAAAGTGCCAAGTGAGAGCCAAGTATTGGGGACAGAAGGAAACAAAAACAGACTTTGTCCTTAAGAAACTTACAGTCAAGTAGGCAGCAGAAAGAATAGCGAGCCCCATCTGGAATCAGAAGGATCTGAGTTCAAATCCAACCTCAGACACTTAGTAGCTGGGTAACCCTGGGCAAGTCACTTAAGCCTGTTTACCTATTTCTTCATCTGTAAAATGAACCAGAAAAGATGTCAAAGCACTCCAATATCGTTGCCAAGAAAACCCCAAATGGGGTCTAGAGAAGTCAGAGGACAACAAATGTAAATAAATACAATACATATAAGTAGATAAAATACAATAATACAATACAATAAAATAGATAAATACATACAGAACAATGGGTAGGGGGAAGAGGAGGACCAGGAAGGATCTTTTGCCAAAGGTGGATTTAGGCCAAGTCTTAAATGAAACTTGGGATTCTGAAAGATACAGGGGAAGAGGAAGAAGATGGGGGATAAGGGGTGCAGTCAGTGAAAAAGCACAGGAAACGGAATGTTGCAACAAACAGGGGGAGCTTAATTATAGAATTGGTGGAAGAGAATCAAGTAAAAGAATCACGGAAAGGTGGAAGGGGCCCAGGTGAAAGACTTTAATGTCCTTTAAAAATAAGACTTTTATATCTGATCCCAGGGGTAAAAGAGAATCACTGGAGTTTATTAAAGAAAGATGGGGGAGTGGGGAAGTGACATCATCAGACTTGCACTTTAGGAAAAACACTTTGGCAGGCAAGCACAGGTTGTATTGGAGTGAGGAGAGACCTAAGGAAAGGAGACCAATTAAAAGGTCAAATAACTTGCCCAGATTCACAGTCATTATGTGCCAGAGGCATGAGGCTTGGGACCCCTCAGCCCTCACTGCTGCCTCTGGGAACATTCTTGAGAAAAAGATCTCTGACTTTGCCTTTTCATATTTTTCACAAACTGGGTTTTCGTGAAGATGACCTGTTAAAATTTTTTTTTAATGTCTATGTATTAAATATCCTTTAACTTAATTCTTTATTCATTTCTGACTTTCATTTTGTTATTATACACATTATTTATACATATCCCTCTAGGTCCAGATTATCTATTATAGACTCTAAGTCTTAAAATTTTAAAAGGCAGCATTTGCATATAAATGCTCTCTCTAGAACCTTGCGAAATTAGTTTTGAGGACTCAGCACAAGAAGGTTAAAAATAAGTCCTCATCCTTCTCTATACTATTTACTATAATAGCATACAATTAACAACAATGGATGATTGTTCCATGAGGGAAATCATTTAGCATTAAGGAAGGGCAGGGAAGGAGATGGTCAATAAGAGTGCTAAAACACACACACAAATATGTGAAAAATTCTAAGTGACAATTTGATATTCCACTACCACATCATAGGCAAGATTGTAGCATGGATGTTCCTCTTTATCCCAGTTTACTGTCCTCCCCTGCATAGTAAGATAGGAAAAAAATTTCTCAAGGAATAGAATTTGAATTAAATTGCTACTAGCTATCATAAATTTTTTTTTTACCCATTTGGAAATTTCTTGAAAAATCTGGAAGAGAACATTATACTATTTCTCTCTGTTACCAGATAACCCGATTCTTTTTTCAAGGAAATCCCAGTATTGTTTAATTCTAATCCTTAATCTTTATAACACCTAAGAAAGGTGTTCTTCCTCATCCCAAGATTTGTAGGTTTACCAATTAACTTTCTGTGTTCAGCTTGCTGTGTTCAGCCACTGTCAGCAGGACTTTATCCTCTGGCAGTTTCCAGCTGTGAGAGCTGCTGAAACATCATCCACTTCAGGTTTTTTTGCCCTCCTTTTCCCTCCCCTTTTGCCTGGCAAAGAATTAGCAGAGAGGCAGCCAGTGCTATCGAATCAATGATTGAAAGTATTCTGTAAGCTACTGACGCAGTAGACAGTATGTCTTCTTTACAGACTGGCAACTTAGAATCAAACTTAAAACAGGAGGTTTGAGGTTTTTGTTTTTGTTTTAAATGAAAAAGAAGCTTCCTAGGAGAAATAGTAGGAAACATAAAAAAGCAAAATTTAACAGGTAGCAAGCCAAGAACAAGCTTTTCTCAATTACCAGTTAGGTTGTAAGTGCACCAACTGTTAGAAGTTACTGACTAGATGCAGACATACTGTTCCATCTGAAAGATTTACTTCCATATGAAGTACATGGGATGAGGACTATTAGGATACCATTTGGGTGATATGAAGGGCTTGAGTACTATTACACTCCCCCCAAAAATTAAGTATTATTATTTATGAAAAGAACAAAGTCCCACACTCACTAATAACATAGCTACTAGGATAAAGTCACAAAGATGATCAATCAATAAACACTGATTTACCATTTACTACATTCCTTGCCCTATGCTAAACAGTGGAATGGATACCAGCTCTCCATGTGATACATACTGAGACATGGTACAGACACGGAGTCACTGAATACTGGTGAGTAAATTAGACCCTTGTTGAGGGAAGAGTTATTGGGAATCATATCCATTTCCTCTGCTTCAGGGACAATGGCTTTTATTCTAAATAGGACTGGGAAGTAAGTCACAGAGAATCAAAGAAAATAAGGTATCTCAGAGGCCAAAGAACCAACCCCTTCCTGGAATATTCCTGACTAAAATATCCCTGACAAATGGCCTTTCATCATTCACTTTAGCATGCAGTTCTGTCAAAAGGAATATTTGACAACTGGGAGCTAAGGAATTATAACTAGTAGTAATATAGTGCCTACTATGTGCCAGGCACAGTGCTTAGAACTTTTCAAATTCTATCTAATTTGATCCACACAATAAACCTAGAAGGACCTGGAGATCTATTGAATATTTAATACCAAGAGTTTAGAGTGAATGGTAGTTAATTGAGAGCTAGGCTGCATCTGATTACATAAGGAAAATAACTTATACTGGTAATGTCTGAGGTCTAAAGCTTTGATCTTTAGGGG
Organism: Myrmecobius fasciatus; assembly: GCA_023553655.1. NCBI lineage: Eukaryota > Metazoa > Chordata > Mammalia > Dasyuromorphia > Myrmecobiidae > Myrmecobius > Myrmecobius fasciatus. Next base: position 77,130 of record JAJPUD010000091.1, read on the forward strand.
ATTAAACTATCTAGGTTCTTGGCACCTGAATAGTTGGTTCTCCTGCACACACATGAACCTCACAGAGTGTACAAATAGAATGGGGATAATGTTGTTTGGGGGAAATGCTAGCATTGGTTTGGGGAAAGACAATATTTATAGGTGAACCTGAGTTAATCCTATAGATAAAAATACACATGCTTAGAACAAAAAGGAAAGAAGCCAAGAGGAAAGGGGGCAGACCTGTACTTCATAGAGGGAAATTATCAATGACTTGAATAAAGGCAAAGCTCGTATACCAATCAGATTCACAGCTAGCATAAAAAAATAGAATAACTAGAGTAGATAACAAAACCAGGATGCGAAAAGATCTCAATAAACTAGAACAATGGGACAAATACAGTAATATAAATAATGAAATATAATAGGGATAAATGTAGTCTTACACTTGACTTCAAAATATCTGTTTCACATGACCGCCCCCCCCCTCTTACCTGAACTACTGAAATAACCTAATTATTCATCCTGCCTCAAGTCTCTCCCTACCTGCATCTATCCTCTCCTGAGTTGCAGAAGAGATCTTCCTAAAAGGCAGGCCTGATCATATCATGTTACTATTCAGCCAACTGCAATGGCTCCCTATCACTTCTAAGGAATAAATAAAAAGTCCTCTGTAAAAATCAATATGGATCGGGGTGATATGGAAGCCAAAATCTTAATTCAATTTAAGATTGCAAAGAGATTAGAAAGTGAAAGTTGCATTGTTCCTGGTGAAATTATATAGTTATAGAACATTGTTTTTTGTTCAGTTCTTCTGAAAGATATTAATAAACTAGAAATTGTCTAGAGGACAGAAACTAGCATGTTGAAGGGTCTCAGGATCATATCACATGAAGATTAGCTGAAAAATCTGAGGATGTTTAGATTTGAGGATTTAGCTGACCCAGGCTGGCTCTCTTGGAGCATTTCAGAACTATTATGTGAAAGAGGAATCAGACCTGTTCTAATTAGTCCAAGAACAAAGAGCAACAGGTGAATTTTGAAAAGAGGCAAATTTCAAATTAGAGATTTCCAAAATTTTTAATTGATTTACTTGGGAAGTAATGGATTCCTTTTTACTAGGGATCATCAAGGAAAGACTGAATGGCAGAAGTATTTTTCAGGTACAGGTTGGACTTGATCTCCAAAGTTGCTTCTAGCTCCGAGATTCTGTGATTTCCATCAAGGTATCAAATATTGCCTTTAAAATAGGCAATGTTTATGTACCTCTTCAATGTTGTGAGAATAAAATTAACTTTTTGTAGAACTTTAAAGTGACATATAAAATGCTAGTTATTATCATTATTACTATTATTAACGCTAAACATCATTCTAACATGTCTAGATCATCTCATTCCCAAGCTAGAAACACTGTCATCTATTATATTGGCTTTGCCTGCTAGCCTTGAGCTTAATAAGCATGATATCTATAAGTTCATTCTAGTTTTTGACAAAAAAATATCGAATGGCAGAGCACTGAGTCCTAAAATGTAGCACTAAAGAAGTCCCTCCAGATTGATATTGATCCGTTAATCAACCCTTTTTTATGTGCAATTTTTGGTTCTGATTATACCTGGACATTGTACAGACTCTGGAACTAAAGTCCCACTCCTCATGTTTTCTATGTGAGCATGAGCAAATGACCACCTCTTTGGGCCTCAAAATGAAGGGGTTTGACTTGATGGCTTCTGACATTCTTCCTGGATCTAGATCAATAACTCTGTGATCTTTTTTTTTTTTTTTTTTTTTTTTTGCCTTTTTTGCTGAGGCAATTGGGGTTAAGTGACTTGCCCAGGGTGACACAGCTAGGAAGTGTCTGAGACTAGATTTGAACTCAGGTCCTCCTGACTTCAGAGCTGGTGCTCTATCCACTGCACCACCTAGCTGCCCCCTCTGTGATCTTTTTTTGAAAAGATGGTATAATTTGTTAGATTCCCCTCCAAAATCTTGGCATATTATCTAGGTGATTCCCCTGATCTTTTAGGCTACAATAAACCAGTTTGAAAAAAACAAGTGGTATCTCCTCATTGATGTTGGATTTCAATGACCTCTTAACCACTTTTAATCTATCCTTTTCAGTCTGAAGCTCACTCTCCTTGATAGAACAAACAGAGGCAAAGTAAGAGTGAAGTAATGTCCATTTCTCTGTCCTTCACTGACAAAGTCCTATCTGTGAGCCTATGGTTCTATGGCCCTCGGCTCAATAACGAAGACAGGGATAGCCTGTTGCCAGGAGAAGTCCACTGTTCCAGAATGATTCCTTGTACCATACTAATGGTCCCTCATTGATCCCTGTGCTTCCCTTACAGTAAGGTTCTTTGGTGTTGCTCAACCTAAAGTCACCCAAACTGAGCTTCTGGCTTCCAACTTTTATTCATTTGGATTTATTTATTTTCTGATTATGTTCTGGCTAGCCCTGGACTTCTGGCTCTGATCTCAAGATAATTTGTCATTTCCCACTCTAATTTCTGGACAGGCTAATTGCCTGTTAATCGAAGGCACAACTGCCTTCTCTAGAGGAGCTGGAACATAACAATCTTGCCTGACAAAAGCAGATTCCTCTGCTAGATTCAGATTTTGCTGCGGTGACTTTTTGCCTTGCAAACCCTCTGGCTGGAAGATATGAAACTGGAGGTCCCAAACGTATGCTCCAGCCACCACTGGGCCCAATCACAGAAAAACTGATCACTCTCCAAGGGAGGCTTTAGGGCTTACAAGGAAGCAGATAATGACTGGAGGAAAACCATATGCTCCAACCCCAAGCAACCCAGGGTGTCTAGGGACCCAGAAAACTGTCCTTGTTCCTGGGCCTCATCCCTGGAAACTCCACAGGTCCTGGACCAAGATGGCAACTATAATAATATACTTAGTGGCACAAGTCACTGGGTTATATTCTACCTCATGAGGAATAGCCCCTTCCCCACTGAACAATGCTGAGGGCTTCCTCCAGGGTCTAGAGGGAACTTCTGACACACTTCTACCGCAGAAGTGTTAAATACACAAAAGTTTTGCCAGGACCAGATTAAAATGTAATTGGGAACTATTGAGCAAAATTAATAAAAACACAATAAAATATAGATAATGTTAATATGTGGCTATCTAATTATGTGCCTTCAGAGAACTTAGTGCACTGTTATTTCTATTTGAGGTTAGCACCATTGTTCTATAGTACAAAGCTGGAAGGAAGAGGAAGAGAAAAGATGTATTTATTAAGCACTCATTATGTACCAGGCACTTTGCTAAGCACTTCACAGGTACTGTACCTTTAGGAGACAAAGGCATCTTAGGGAGGGGAGTGCCATGAAACCCAATGAAGCCATTTATCACCTGGCCCTAACCACAACCAAGGAGTAGAGTCTAATCTGCAGAGTTCGGGGGCTGTACACAGCTGCCTCACTAATCCTTCTCTCCCCCAACCCTAGACCCCTGCCAGCACCTGCACCTAGGCCCATAGGGATTGTCCTGGAATAGACAAAAGCAGACACCTGCAGACCATCAGGGGATCTTTCCTACATGAGCAAAGTTCAAGAAGGACCAAGCAGGTGGTGTAAGATATCTATTCCCAGGCCTAATTTAGTGTTGGCTCACTGATTGTTAATAGGTAGCCTAGCACTAAGGCTTGTGAGCAATGATACCCTTAGAATTCTGAGTATTAGTAGCAGCACTTCAGGGGAATCTAATCTGTGAATATGAGTACAAAACTGAGGGAGAAACTCCAGAGGGAATAGTATAATAAATTTTAAATAAAACATGTATATGTGCTTTTTCCTTTAGTCTAGTCTTTGTCAAAAGGAAACATTAACCTGGTATGGTCTGCTCTTGATTGAGCCCATGGTGATTTTTTAGTGATTACTAGCTCCTTTTCCTACTCTAAATATTTGTCATGCTTTCACAGATTATTTTCCTTCAAGTTTCAAAAATGACAATTAAATAGATATTGAGTTCAAGTGTATGCTGGTAAATATTTAACAACTAGTCTCCCAAAAAAAAGTGTGAACTTTAAATTTAACCTTCATTATTAACATTTTCTCCATCTTTTTCTTAAATCTAGACATTCCACAGAATAATAAACCAAGTCCTGATTTACCTGTTTTCCAGGTAAGAATACTCACACTGAAAATTTAACAATCAGTTCTACAAGCTGATTTCATCGCACTCCTTCTTAAGTAGGTAAGTAAAGTAGTAAGTCATCTACAGATAAGGAAATTTGAGGATTAGAAAAGTTAATGTTCCCAAATCACACAGATTAATAAGGTGTAGCTTTGGTGATTAAAGCCTATGGTTTTTTTTACTCTAACTTCAGGGTCCTCTTTACTATATCACTCTTTCTCTCTTGGCCTGTATGCTCCAGATCCCTACTTCATATGTTCTTGAACTATACTATTTATATCTCAACATAGTGGAGCTCTCTCGAGGAGGCTCAAGCTAACTCCAGTGCATTCTTAACCAAATCCTTATGTGCACATGACATGACACTAAGCATTAGTATTAAAAAATAGTCAGCTGTATATTTTATTGTGAGGTTTGCAAAGATGTTTTCTTGTCTAATGTTCACAACCATCTTGGAACGGAAGTGCTGTTATTATTTTTTATGTTATAGCTGAGGAGTCTAAAACAGACTGAAGTTAAGTGCCTTGTCCAGGGTTACACAGTGATTGATGCTAAATTTGAATTCAGGTTTTCTTGACTTCAAATCCAGCTCTCTACTGCACCACAGAGAACTGCTAAGTGGATAAAACCCCTGCCCTTTAAAAGCATATATTTGTTCTAAAAACTTGAAATAAAAAACATACACATAACCCACAATTTTAAAGAAACAAAAACTATAAAGATAAAAAGTTACATTTTCCTAAAAAAAGGGGGGGATAGTACTGAAAAAGAAGAGGGAAAGCAAAAACTACTCACTTATATGAACCAAACCAGATACCATAGAGAATAGTTATAAGGTAGAATGAAGAAAAGTATCCATGGAAATTCCCAGTATTTAAAATCCATAAAATGAGCCATAATGAACTCCTGGCCTCCAATGTCAATACTAATGCACAATATATGAATAATAAGCAAGGCTAAACTGAAGATTATAACATAAGTAATTCAATTTCATGAGTTCAGAAGAATGGAATATGGTTCTGGAAGGTCATAACTTACTCAAAACAAATGGAAAAGTAACAGATTTTTGAAAAGTGGCATTATATATTAAAAAAGTCTACTCAGGTATGGAAATCCCAGAACACTACGTGGGAGAAGTATTTGGGTGGAACATTGGGGCAAAGATCAGCAGAGGGAGAAATAGAAATATATTGTCATCAGAGACAGAATGACAGAGAACATGGAAGAAAAAAGAAACTGATAGGACTTGAAGAAAGAGATCCAAAGCTTGACATAGTATTGATGTGGAATTTTAATTTTGCATATACCTGCTGAAAAGCAGAGGAGCATATAGATTTCTGGCTTAATTGGATAATTTCATTTTTAATGATGTGGAAAAAAAACAACTGAAAATTCTCTTCTAATCTTACCAACAAGGTAGACTTGGCTGCTGCCATGGAAATGATAAGAATGCTGTGGAGAAGTGACTAGTCTATCTTAGAATTAGTAAAAGAGAGGAAAGGTGGGCAGTCTATTATGCACCTTCAGTTTGGGCACAGCAGATTTCTAAAGGTTCAGAGAAAGGTTAGCCTAAAAAATAAAAATATAGAGCAATGGGTTTGACTTCTGAAAAAATTCTAGAATATATTGTTCTAACCACCATTCAATGCTGCTGCTAATTAACTGCATCCTATACTGCCAGAATTAAATAGGATCTAGGATTCTCTTAGCTTTAACTGCTGTTATAGCTATAACCATGGAGACTATAGGAACTAAAGTCTTCTCAGTAGAAGTATTGAGTAAATCTCTATGGTTCTTTTTTTATCAAAGCTTTTTATTTTCAAAATCTAGGCAAGGATAATTTTTCAATATTGACCTTTGCAAAACCTCGTGTTTCAATTTTCCCCTCCTTCCCTCCAATCTTCCCCTAGATGGCAAAGTAATCCAATATATGTTAACATGGTTAAAAAATATGTAAATCCACTATAGGCATACATATTTATATAATTTTCTTGCTGCACAAGAAAAATCAGATCAAAAAGGGGAAAAAATGAGAAAGAAAATAAAATTCAAGCAAACAACAACAAAAGAAGTGAAAATGCTATGTTGTAGTCCACATTCAGGTCCCACAGGCCTCTCTCTGGGTGTAGATGGCTCTCATCATCACAAGATCATTGGAACTGGCCTGAATCATCTCATTGTTGAATCTTTATGGTTCTTAAATTAGGCAACCTTCTATCTCCCAGCTCTACCATTTTCTGCCCCAAATAACTAAGCTAAGGGGTATGGTTAATTTGGGTTAACCCAATCAATCAGTTCTGAGTCTCCCTACTACTACTACAAAGACTGCCCTCCTCTCTGAATTAAACCTGACTTGCCAGGTGATCTTAGAACAATTAAGTCACTCTTCAGAGTAATATTCAGAACATGCTTATCTGTTTCAAGTCTTTTACCTCTTGATCTGGGGACAATAAAAACAATGAAATGCAAACATACACATATATGTAAAGACATAGACTCTCCAAGAACTAGGCAGTTTCCAGAAAATATATTTTGACTCCAAACCCAGGCATTCTAGTCAGGTCAATCCATGAGCATTTTTTAAGTCTTCATATGTCAGGAACGGTGCTAAGTGAAAGAATGCAAAGAAATGTTCTCCCCCCCCCCAAAAAAAAAAAACCAAACACCACCAAACAACCAAAAACAAAAGAGATCCTGCCCTCAAGGAGCTCACAATCTAATAATGGAGATAACTCCCAAAAAACTACTATACACATAACCAGGGTCTCAGAGACTATTGCAATTAGGCCACCTCAGAAAACTGTTGAAGGCTTCAAGTAAGGGAAGGATGACACCTTTGGATGCTCTCTTGGAAGAAATTTTAAAAGATAAAACTTGGCTTGGCTAGATGATCTCTGAATTTCCTTACAACTCAAATTCTGTGATCCGATGAGTATATCATAAATGCTTGCTTACTGAATGCTTAGAAAAGGGGAACATAAATAGAGGACACTGCTATTGTTTTCAAATAGTTCACAGTGGCAGGCCTGGGATCAGGATTGGTAAGGGCCTATTACTGAACAGGTTTTATGTACTAAATGATTCCTTCCCAACCTGGGCATCAAATCAAATAGGGATCTGTAACTGAAATATTCACATGGATTAGATATGGACTTAAGTCTAGCCCAAAATGTTATTCTCTCTTTGGCTCATTATTGCCCCTGTTTATTGGCTTTGCAAAGATGACAAATGAAAAATGGCAAATGTTGGTGAGGCTATGGGAAAACAGGTACATAAGTGCACAGGTGGTAGAGCTGGGAATTGGTCCAGCCACTCTCAAAAGTATGCCCCCAAAGTTTCTAAACTGGCATACTCTTTGACCAAGCTATGCAATCACTATGCTCTCAAAGAGATCAAAAAAGGAGAAATTTATATTTTTTCAAATAATTTTTGCAAAAAAAATTTCAAATAATATTTTCAAAAATATTTATATCAACTCTTACTAGAAAAAACTGGAAACTAAGAGATTGTCTACCTATTGAGGAATGGCTAAACACTATGATATACGTATATGGTAGAATTTTATTGTGCCATAAGAAATGATGAAATGTATGACTGCCAAGGAAACTGTGAAAGCCTCCATTAACTATTGCAGAACGAAGTGAGCAGAACTAATCAGAAGAATCTATATAATCACAATAACACTAAGGAGAAAAACAACTTTGAAAGACTTTAGAAATCTGATCAATGCAATGACAACTCATGAATCCAGAAGATAAAAATGAAACATGCCACCTGCCCACCTCTTGCCAAAGAAGGGATGTTCAAAATGGAGAGACAGACAGAGATCATGAAAGATTTCAGACATGATAGATGTCTATTTGTTTTGTTAGACTATGAATGTGTAGAAAAAGGTGACTGTCTTTCTTTTTTATTCAGTGGAGGACAGTGAAAATCACTTCATATTGTGAGAAATACTGAAAAGTTGGGTTTCCACAGAGTTGCAAGCCTCAAGGTAGTGTAGGATAGTGGGTACCACTGACCAAGAGGTTTTCAGAATGTGAGAGGTTAAGGAAGGTTAAGATTCACAGAACAATTAAAAGATCAATAGAAACCTTGAGCAAACAAGGAATTGGGGAGTTAGGAAGGCACAGGTGGATTCAGCCAATCAGGAGGTCTTATGGTTTTGAGAAAACCACAAACTTAAGATAATGGCAGATCTAGCCCAAACTAGTTGGGGTCAATGACCAGACTTGACCAAATCACTATTTCGGCTGCTTAAGAGGCTAACTGAATATTAAACAACACACCCAAGGAGGAGTTTTCTACCATTTTTGAACATAGGATGTATGATGGGAGGAGGGAACATGTTTATACATATTTAGGGGAAATATGTAATGGGCATATCAGAAAGATTGTAACCTGGAAGGGAATGGACTAATCTGGCCTCTGAAAGGAGGGATTATGCCAAATTGGCAAATCATAAAGCTTCTCCCACTTCTATGCTCAAGGCTCCCTCTTCCAGAGCTTGCTTTTGGCCAGAAACATTAAGACAATTCCTTAAGATTCCTCTTTAACAAATATTCTTCAATATCTGATTTCAGTGTCAAGAGTGTATTTCTAAACAATATGAAACAAATAAAAAAAATTTTAAAGAAAACTGAATTTGCTAGCCATTAGCTATTAGCTAATTTTTATTATATTAATTTTATTATGTAATATATATATATATATGTATATATATATATATATATATATATATAATTATATTAGTCATTAGCTCTGACGAGCAATACCTAGACGTTACAATGAATCCCTCTTTCCTGGAAAATAATTTTAAAGAATTTTTAAACAGATCCTTTTCAAATGCATAGGGCCACTCTATAGTTTGGATTCCTCCTGGGAGAAAAACACACTTAGGAAAAGTCCCTAACAGTCCTTCACTATCAGGATTCCTTGCAATACTGAGGAGAAAAGTCAAAGTTTTTCCCTCTACATCATGGCTTTAATTCTTTATGGAACCTCCACTGTAAAGGTGGGGACACATAAGTGAGCCCCCTTTTCTCTCCATGAGGTAACTTTCTCAGGAAATTCTCCCTGAATTTGGAATTACTTGTGGGGCAATGCCCAAGGCCAGCCACTACTCAAGAAATCATTCTCCTTTCTCTGGTTAGAAGACAAGATTCTGGGAGTATGTTGCCTAGGAAATTCCCTCTCATCTAAATAGGAAGCAGGGGGGTCAGAAATATCATAATTTATTAACTCCCCCTAAGGTCATATAGGAGAACACACTGATCCCACATGCTTCTCTAGTATACTTCACCATTCCCCTAAATGCTGCTCTATCATGGACCCAGAAAGTCTCTAAATTATCCCTTGGCAAAAGGAAATAGAGAGAAGGCAAAATGAAACCAAAAATGAATTGATTAGACTTGCCAGCTCACTTTTTTAGTCCAACACAAAAGGAGGATCCTCCCAAAAGAGTTTAATCATCTGAGAGTTTGAACCAATTAATCCATTCATCTTATTCTTATTCAGTTTTATTTACTGACCATCAGGAATTGTCTTCTGCCCTTTAAACAAAGTGAAAATGGCTACATCTGTGACCTCTATAGGGAGAGATATAGACAATAAAAGGTTTAGAAGCAAATGCTCATTTCCTAGCAAGGTCACCCAACTGGTCATGGGATTAGTTCCCCAGATGGACAAATATAAGGAGATGGTCTGTAGTGCAAAACAAGGCAGTAAGAAGCGTTGGTACAGATTACCTCTGTGATCCCTTCCAGTCTTCAGTTATCAGGAAGATAAAATCAAGCAGCTAAAGAGCTGGAGGCAGTAAAAATTATCAAAAGCAGAAACAGACAAAAACAAGTTATCACAACAAAATTGAAGGGCTTGAAATCCCTCCTTCTGCAAGAAGTTCTTCCCAGTCCTCTTTAATGTTAATGCCTTTCCTCCCTTTCTGTATCATTTGCTCATAGGCGTCTGCATGTTGTCTCCCCTAATGGATTGTGAATTCTTATAGGACAGAGGCAAACTTTTCTTCCTTTCTTTCTCTGCATTTGTTTCTTTCTCTTTCATATGGCCACCACATAGTGCCTGACATATAAAAGATGCTTAATAAATCCTTGTGAACTTCCCTAATATAAAAGATGCTTAATAAATCTTTGTTAACTTCCCTAACAATCACTTCCAACATCAGCTGCAGTAAGTCAGCTATCTAGGTAAACAACAAAATGTTGAGCTTGAGAAAATGTTACTTCAATTAGCTGTGCTTAGTTGTTTTGCAGGCAGGTGTGTGTTTCTGTGTCTAGCAATGAGGAACTGGCCTAACTCCCTGACTTCCAGTGAATTCTCTTCAAAGAGCTCCTGCAGCCTTACTCACACTGTTTCTCCAATGGTCAAATCTAAATGGAATCAGACAAAGGAGAAAGAATACATATTAAACAACTGGAGTAGGTTTACATAGCAACCCATCCCTAAGCAAAAATTAAAATGCATAGTCCAAATTGAACACCATTGAGGAGAGAATGAATAGTCAGGTAGTATTAAAATATGGAAGCTTCCAAAGGAGACAGTTACTTTTTAGGTAAGATTTTGAGGATATACAGAAATAGACTGATGGAAAATAGCAAGAGTGGGTATCCTAGATGAAGAGGGAAATATAAAAGTTTTTTTTAAAGCTATTTTCACATAAATGTAGAACATCGACTTAGATGTTGAATTAATGTAGAACATCTATGTAAATGCTGAATTAATGTGGAATATCCACATAGATGTTGAAAAACAGATTAGGTTGGATAAAGGGATGACCCATGAATGAGAGTAATAATAAATGAAGTTGAGATGAAGGAATCCGTTGGTAAAGGTTCTTGAATTGGACCCCATGAAAGGGAGTGACAATGCAATGCACTTAATAAATATTTAGTCAATGAGAGAATGAGTAAACAATCAAATAATGACCCTGGGATTCTGTTCCAGCAGACAACTCCAAGTGAAAAAATTCCCTTCACTAGTGCCGTAACTAATTTATGACTAAGTCCCGGGGAGTTGTCAGAGGTACTCAGAGAGTAAGTGGCTTGTCCAGAGTCATACAGAGTCAAAAGAATTATTTGAACTCAGATCTTGCCAAGCCCCACCCTTTACAATTACAATAAACCACTTCTGTGTATGATGAATTGATATGGTTATTTTAATGGACTAAAGAAATGTGAGCCTACAAGAAAGAAGATTCATTAGAGGTTAATAAACTAGGATTCAGGTTATGAGGCAGGCTGGAAGAGGAATAAAGAAGGAGTGAATAAGAAAGATATCTTGGAGAAACCAGTTATGGAATATAGTAACAGATTCCATATGAGATCCAAAGAAGAAGAAAATATTAGAAATAACTGCAAGCTTTTAAGTCTAATGATTCTGGAAGAATGGTGGCACCCTTGACAATCCTGGGAAATATGGGTGCACCGCCTGCTTGTGGCAGCAGAATTAGGAAGCTCAATTCCTTACAAGTACAACTTGGAATTCCATAAATTACTGAGACATTTTAATGTGAGCATTCCAAAGGAAAGGAAAAAATGGTTCTACAGCAAGGTAGAAGATAATATGTCAACTCTACTTTTGGCGATTCATCTATATATATCAGGGTAGTTGAAATCATAGAAGTGAATGCTCAGGAAGAGAAAAAAAATCTACAAAAGAGTAGAGGGATAAAAACTATTAATGAGTAGGAGAGAAAAGAGCAAACCCTAAAAAACAGAGAAAAAATGATACTGTAAATAGGAAGAAAATATGTCATGGGAGTCAAAGTTACTGAAATTACAAAATAACTCCTAGACTTAAATGAATTAAAATTCATGTAATTTTAGCATAATATAATCAACAATTGCAGAAATGTGTTTTAAAAATTATTTGGGATTACCATAGGATCTTATACTCAATTACTATTAGATTGTGAATTCTCTGAGGACAGGAACTGTCTTTTGCTTCTTTTTGTGTTCCCTGCACTTAGCACAGTACCTGACACACAGCAGCTGCCACATAAATGTCTGTTGATTGATTAAATTGCCAAAGGTAAGATGGTGGAATCTGAAAGAATGTTTTTATTGTTTAAAATAAAATCCCAAATTTGGAGTGCAGTCAAAATGGCAGAATAAAGCCAGGAACTTGTTGAGCTTTCCCAGTTTCCTTTGGAAACAACATAAAAACCAAGCCTCTGAATAAATTCTGAAATGATAGGGCCTACTAAAAGATGCAATGAGACGAATTTCCAACTCAAGATACTTTGGAAAGACTTCAGGAAAGGTCAGTCTCACTTGGATAAAAGACAGTGATTGGGAAAGCCAGTGAGAGGGTCCTAATCATTGCAGATCAGCAACTGAGACCCTCAAAGCTGACTCAATAAAACAGTAGCAGAGCAGATCCCAGCACAGAAGGCAAATTGCCATCTCAGGAAACCAGTCAACAATAGGTGGGGCCTAGGTAGGGCTACCCCCTGCTATGGGCAAGCCATCAAAACACAAGGGGCCCTTGTGTTCAAAGCCAAAATTCAAAATGTCCCAAAGCTCAAAGCTGCATAAAAAGCTTGAGACACCACTCTCTATGCCCTAGGAGCAGAGCTGGACCATAAATGTCCAGAAATAGGAAAAAAGAAGAAAAGAAAGAAAATGAGCAAGAAACAAAAAAGAATATCGACTATAGAAAGTTATTATGGTAACAAGGAAGACTGAAATATCAATTCAAAAGACGACAAATTGCCTACATGGTAAACCTCAAAGGGGGATATGAATTGGTTTCAAGCCCAAAGAGTCTTCTTGGAAGAGCTCAAAAAAGATTTTAAAAGTCAAATATGAGAAGTAGAATAAAAATTAAGGAAAGAAATGAGAGGTATGCAAGAGAAAATCAACAGCCTGGGAAAGGAAGGATAAAAATTGACTGAAGAAAACAACTCCTTAAAAAACACAATTAGGGACAGCTAGAGGGCACAGTAGATAGAGCACTGGCCCTGAAGTCAGAAGGACCTGATTTCAAATCCAACCTCAGATGCTTAATATTTCTTTTTTTTAAATTTTTAAAATTTTTTTTAATTTTTTAAAAATTTTTAAAAAATTTTATTTGCATAACATATGTGTGGGTAATTCTTCAACATTAACCCTTACATAGCTTTCTGTCACAAATTTTTCCCCCCAATTCCCCACCCCTTCCCTAGATGGCAGGATATCCACTACATGTTAATTATGTTAAAATATTGGCAATTCGAACATATGTATACATATTTCCAAACTTATCATTGTTGTGCAAGAAAAATCTTATCTACACAAAAGATATATCAGATAAAGGAAACACAAGGTAAGCAAACATCAATCAAGGAGTATGAGAATGTTATGTTGTGATCCACATTTCATATCCCTCTCTTTGGGTGTATATGGCTTTCTTCAGTGAACAATTGGAGGTGGTTTGAAACATTTCATTGTTGAAGAGAGCCATGTCTATCAGATGCTTAATATTTCTTAGCTATGTGACCTTGGGCAAGTCACTTAACCCCATTTGCCTAAGCAAAAAAAAAAAAACAACAAACAAAAACAAACCACAACTGGCCAAATGCAAAAAAAGCCACTGAATCAAACAATACCTTTAAAAGAGAATTAGTCAAATTGAAAAGGAGGTATGACAGCTAACTGAAGAAAATCATATATTAAAAACTAGAACTGGGTAAATAGAAGCTAAAGACTCTCTGAGAAATCAAGAATCAGTCAAAACAAACTAAAAGAATGAAAAAAATAGAAGAAAATGTAAAATACCTCATTGGAAAAACAATTGACCTGGAAAATAAATCCAGGAGAAACAATTTTTAAATTATTGGACTACCTGAAAGCCACCAGCAAAAAAAAAAAAAGCATGGACAGCATTTTTCAAGAAATCAAAGAAAACTGCTCTGATATACTAGAACCAGAGGGCAAAACAGTCAATGAAAGAATCAATCAATCACCTTCTTAAGGAGATCCCACAAGGAAAACTCCAAGAAATATTGTAGCAAAATTCCAGAAGTATAAAGTCAAGGAGAAAATACTACAAAGTGCCAAAAAGTAACAAGTCAAGTATGGAAGAGTCACAGTCAGGATTACTCAGGATCTGTAAGCTTCTACAATAAAGCATGAGAGGGCCAAGAATCCCATTTTCTGGAGAGCAAAGGAGCTTGGATTATAACCAAGAATCAACTCCTCAGCAAAATTGAACATAATCTTTCAAGGGAAGAGACAGATCCCCAGTGAAATAAGGGACTTTCCATCATCTCTATTGAAAAGACCAGAACTAAACAGAAAATTTGATCTCAAAATACAAGACTCAGAAGAAGCATAGAAAAGTAAACAGGAAATTATTTAAAGATTAAACTGTTAAACTGTTCACATCCCTAGGAAAGATAATACTTGTAAACTCATGAGAACTTTACCTTTTATTAGGACAGTTAAAAGAGGTATACATAGAGCAGGTGCATAAGGTGACTTTGATGTGATGTTATTTAAAAATACATTAAGGGATGGAAAAAGGATTGTGCTAAGAGAAGAGGAAAGGGAAGATAAAATGGGGGGGGGGGAATTAGATCACATGAAAAGGCACAAAAGACCTATTACAGTAGAAGGGAAAAAAAGGAGGGAGATGTGCATTGTCTGAAGCTTAATCTCATCAGATTTGGCTCAAAGAGGGAATAATATTCATATTCAGTTGGTTATAGCAATTTATCTTGCCTTATAGGGAAGTGGGAGAAAAAAGCGGAAAGAAAGCCAAGGGACTGGATAGAAAGAAGGACAGAAACAGTAAGAGAAAGGAGTAAGAGAAGGAAATAAGAGTGGTAGAAGGAGGAAGATTGAGGGTGAGGATGGTCAGAAACAAAACAAAACTTGTCACTGAGGAATGACAAGGTGGAAAGAGAAAAAATGTATAAACAGGAGAGAAAATAGGATGGAGTGAAATACACAGTTGGTAAAATTGTGAATATGTATGGAATGAATTCTCCCATAAAACAAAAATAGATAGGAGAATGGATTAAAAACCAAAATCCTACAATATGTTGTTTTCAAGAAACACATTTGAAATAGATACACAAAGAGTAAGAGTGAAGGAATATATTATGCTTCAGCTGAAGCAAAAAAGGAGGGATAGCAATTCAGATCTCAGGCAAAGCAAAAGCAAAAATACAATTAATTAAAAGAGACAGGAAAGAAAGCTACATCTTGCTAAAAGGTACTTTTTAGGTACAGCCTATGAAATAATATCAATACTAAATAAATATAGACCACATGGTACAGCATCAAAATTCTTAGAAAAGAAGTTAATTCAGTTATAGGAAGAAATAGTAAAGCTATCCTAATGGGGGGCCTCAACTTCCCCTCTCAGAATCTGATAAATCTAGCCACAAAATAAACAAAATAGAAATTAAGGAGGTAAACGGAATCCTAGAAATCTTAGATATGATAGATCTCTGGAGAAAACTGAATGGGGATAGAAAGAAACATACCTTCTTTTCAGGGGCATGGCACTTATACAAAAATTAACTATGTATTAGGGCATAAAAACCTCACAATCAATTGCAGAAAGACAGACTGCATGCATCCTTTTCAGATCATGATGCACTAAAAATTACATGCAATAAAAGGACCAGGGAAAGATGCCCTAAAAACTTATTGGAAATTAAACAATCTAATCCTAAAGAATGAGTAGATCAAACAACAAATCATAGAAACAAGCAATAATTTCATCCAAAAGAATGACAATAATGAGACTCATACCAAAACTTATGGGATGCAGTCAAAGCAGTTCTTAGGGGAAATTTTATATCTCTAAATGCTTACATGAATAAAATAGAGAAAGAGGAGATCAACTGGGCATACAATTTTTAAAAAGCTAGAAAAAGAATAAATTAACCCCTCAATTAAATACCAAGTTAGAAATTCTGAAAATAAAAGGAGAGATTAATAAAATTGAAAATAAAAAAATATTCCAAATTTAAAGTAATGACTTGATTAGATGAAAGACATCATCAATAAAAATGTAAAGGAAAGTTAATAGAAAATCTAGGATGAGACCATGAGTGAAAAATTTGAGCTCTACAAAAAATATATTTTTAAGGAAAACTCATATATTAGAAATGTAGTTACAGCTTCAGGAAGGGTTAAACATCAGACTGCAAACATGCTAGTAAAGGAATGTTAGCACCAGTTATATACCCATACACACAAACACAAATAGAGATGTGTATTTTTCATAGTACAAAAAAAACCAACAATACTTTCTGTAATAGGTCTTTAAAACTGAAGGGCATTCTAAGATTTATAGTTCAAAAGAGACAAGCATTCCCTCTTAGCCTTCAAACTTCAGAGGCTAGCAGAGAGCTACACCTGAGGAAAACTTCATCAGAACTTCACAAAGGGAGAAAAGGACTTCCATTAACCAAGGACTGAGAGGTTATCTGTTGACCTCCCATGCTCTCGTAGTTTGACCCCACTTTTGCTATGAAATTTTAAGGGCAATTGCTAGTTTGGAGCAATGAAAAGCCCCATGCTTTAGGAAAATCAATTTGAGCACTGGGTGAAAGCTGAATTAGAGTGGGGAAAGACTTGAGGCAGGCAAACCTTCCAGCAGCTATTGCAGTAACACAGGTATGAGGTAATAATGGCTTGTACCAGAGTGGTGGCAATACCAGAACAGAGAAAGAAGTGCATTCAAGAGATGTTAGAAAAGTAAAATCTTAGGTCCTGAAAACAGATGGATATGGGGGTAAAAGGGAGGAGTTGTAATCTTGGAGGATTGAAATGGAATGGGGGGGTGAGGAATAAGGAGAAAGGTAATGAGTTCAGTTTTGAGAATGTTGAGTTTAAGATGTCTACAGAACAAACAGGTCTAGATATTTGAAAGGCAGTTGGGAAATGAGATCTGAGGTTAACAAGGAGGTTAGGACAGGATTGATAGATTTGAGCATCATCAGCATAGAATTGATAATTAAGTCAATGAGAGCTGATGCAATCAGCATCATGGTCCTCATCTGATGACAGATGTAGGGGAGGAAAGGTAGCTGAGAAAAGAACTTGATCTTCCTTTGTGATTAAGGCAAAAGTCCACAGAATCCTAAAGTTATGTTGGTTAAAAAAGGGTGAAGCATATTTGAGGTACCCACCCTCTAATTTCTAGCTAGATCAACTCCTTATTGTAATGTGTATGTATAAATAGATATCTACAAGCACACACACATATGCATACAATATATATCATACACACATATATGTGTATATTATAAATAAATATTAAATATATTTTTTCTCAGACACTAGATTCTTCCTTTATGCTTATTAGAATACTTCTCATTGCATACATCCCCAAAGACCTCCTGTTCCTATGGACTTTTAAAAAATTAATTTTTTCAATTATGAAGTATGTTTTTGTGCTTTGATTCCTATCTTAGTCCTGGGAACAACAGTGGAAAAAAACAAACCTATACACAAAAAGTGTATATAGTTCATCTAATCAGAAGCCCAAAAGGGGTTCTAATGTAAGAAACTTCAATGATGACTTCCTCTAGAATCCTACTCACTTAAAAACAAATTTCCACTCCCTCTACCCCAGAATCCAGGGACAGAATTGTGGGTCTTTCTTCTTTTTACATATTTTATGATTTGCCCAGAGTCACAGAACTAGTGACTGATTATTTTGCACTCTGTCACCAGCTTTCTTTTTATAGTCCCAAAGTGCTTTAGAAAATCTGACAGCATCTTCACAGCTATACATACTCTCCCATAAATCCTCTACCAAGTTAGCCTCCAACATCATACACACATTGGTGGCTTTCATGTCTAAAGTTTTTCTTCAGTCATAAAAAGCCATGCTGCATCTCAGAAGCTGATATCTAAAAGAGTTTAAAGGGCCCAACAGTTGGAAGATGTCAAAAAGCAACTCAATAGTTAGTGTTTACAAAATACCATTTACCTACTGTTGAACATGTTTATACAGCACGTTAAGATCTGGAATCATTCCTTCCAAGGCTCCTGTCAAGATGATTATCTACATCTAACTGAAGTTACAGAAGTATAGAGAAGTTCAATGAGTGGCAGGAGAGGTTGCAATGATGGACTTAAATTTTGAGCATGAAAAAAATGAAATGAGATTAATCACTGCTTCCTTCTCTGTAGGTGATTCTATGATCAAACCTAGGGAAAGCTATATAACTTGCTAAATTAGTTCATCTTCAGTCTCTTCAGCTTTAAAAAATCCCTGTATCCATGTTAAAGGATGGGCAGAGAACTGGGCCTGGAGGAAGATCTG
This sequence comes from Myrmecobius fasciatus, assembly GCA_023553655.1. NCBI lineage: Eukaryota > Metazoa > Chordata > Mammalia > Dasyuromorphia > Myrmecobiidae > Myrmecobius > Myrmecobius fasciatus. The sequence continues at coordinate 95,544 of JAJPUD010000091.1, forward strand.
AGTTCAAATCCTATCTCAGATCCTAGCTATGACCCTGAGCAAGTCACTTAATCCTATTTGCCTCAGTTTCCTCAGCTGTAAAATGAGCTGTAAAAGAAAATGGCAAATACTCCAGTATCTTTGCCAAGAAAACCCCAAATAGGGTTATGAAGAGCTGGGCACAACTGAATAGCAACAGTCTGGGTTATGGCAGCATGGCAAATTTAAGAGTTCCTCTGTCTGAAGACTCCTGGAAAATAATTCTTCAAGCATATGACTCTGAAAATCTCTCATCTCATCAGTCCTTCCTTTGACATAGTTCTGTAGAGCAGAAAATGCTAAACATAAAAGTATGGGATTAGAAGTTGTTTCAGGAGGTGGGGGTTGGTTTGGTGTGTTTTGAAGTTTGGGATTTTTTTAATTATCCTGGGACAGAATGAATATCCAAATCCCCTGCTTTGTAATTTGTTCAGCAGCCAAGACAGTTGTAAAATTCTGGGAGCTAAGTAACCAATGTAGTATTTATCTTTCCTTTAAAAATTAGTTTTGGAGTTAGCCTATTGTAGCAGTAAGTATATAGCCAGTGGAAAGAAAGGAAAAGGAATCTTAATGGCAACTCTACAATGTCCTCATTAAGTGATCCAAAAAGAAGTACTCTAATAAGCATAAAGAAAGACTCTAGCCTCTGACAAAAAACATTTAATATTTATTTATAATATACACATATGTGTACATGATATATATATGTGTGTGTGTGTGTGTGTGCTTGTAGATATATATTATATATACACAAATATATTTGCTGGGTGAGTAGGTAAAGTAGAAAAGAAGAAAGCTAATTGCCTCATTTAGATTTTTAATTGACTTTTTCTTTTCCATTTTTTTCATTCAAGAGAAGATTCTAGGATAAAAGGAACTAACCTTTATCCCTCCTGGCAAGAAGAGAGATTCAAATGTTGACCCTGAGCATGCAGAGAGAATCCAAATGCAACACTATTCCTCTTCCCTGAGGAAAGCTAGCCAATCAAGCGTAAAGAACAGACAGCATACATTCTTTGGAGGAAATGTTGATAACTGGATTGCCAAGTGTGAGGAATATAAACTAGTGACAGAGAGAGTGGGTCCCTACCATCTACGGCAGTCTGCTAGTTGCTGGTGGCTTTGTTTTCACTAACAGTGGGAGTTCTCTGTTTTCTTAGGCTCTGGTTAACAAAAACTTCCATTTTGCTTCTGGGCTGAGATCTTGAATAGTAGCCTCATTAATACATTTCAGAGTCCCTGTGCTTCTACACAAGAAGACAGAGTCATCCTTGAGTGTGTAGAGTGACTCAAGAGCAGATGCAAAGTGATTCCACTGGAAAGGCACAAGAGGCATTATTATTTGCATGAAACTTCGGTTAAGTAAGGTCTCTCTGGTCAAATCTAATACAATGACCTTCCTTGGGGAGCAACATGTTCAGGAATTACATGGACGGCATGATGGCAAGAATGGAAAGAACTCAAGGAAATTGGAAACAAGAGCACTGAGGCTGAATTTCAGTGATGACACTTAATGGTTGTATAAGCATGGCCTTATATTTACTAGTTGTATGAATTAGTTGGTAATGAAGAGATTGAATTCACTGCCCTCTCAGATCTCTGGAACTATGACCCTAGGATCCCCATCACTTCACATTTTTTTTCTTTTCTTTATTAAAGCTTTTTATTTGCAAAACATATGTATGGGTAATTCTTCAACATTGACCCTTACAAAGCTTTCTGTAACAAATTCCCCCCCCTAGTCCCCACCCCTCCCCCTAGATAGCAGGAAGTCCACTACATGTTAATTATGTTAAAATACTTGACAAATTGAATATATGTATACATATTTCCACACTTAACTACTTGTGCAAGAAAAATTTCTTCACTGAACAATTGGAGCTGGTTTGAAACATTTCATTGTTGCAGAGAGCCATGTCCATCAGAATTGATCATCATATAGTATTGTTGTTGCCGTGTATAATGGTCTCCTGGTTCTGCTCATTTCGCTCAACATCAGTTTATGCAAGTCTCTCCAAGCCTCTCTGAAATCGTCCTGCTGGTTGTTTCTTACAGAGCAAAAATATTCCATAACATTCATATACCATAATTTATTCAGCCACTCTTCAACTGATGGGCATCCATTCAGTTTCCAATTTCTAGCCACTACAAAAAGAGCTGCCACAAACATTCTTGCACATGTGGGTCCCTTTCCCTCCTTAACATCTCTTTAGGATATAAGCCCAATAGAAACACTGCTGGGTCAAAGGGTATGCACAGCTTGATAACTTTTTGAGCATAGTTCCAAATTGCTCTCCAGAATGATTGGATCTGTTCACAGCTCCACCACCAATGTATCAGTGTCCCAGTTTTCCCACATCCCTTTCAACATTCATCATTATCTTTTCCTGTCATCTTAGCCAATCTGACAGGTGTGTATTGGTACCTCAGAATTGTCACTTCACATTTTTAAGCTTCAGTTTCATCATCTGAATACGATTGATAATAAGGAGATATTTCCCCAGTGACCACACAGGGTGCTTGTGGGAGAAGTGCTTTACAAATTTTGAAGTGCTATTTAAATAATGATTAACATTTATAAAACTCCTTAAAAATTGTGGCTCATTTTACAACACATTATCTCATTTAAAACAATTAAGAGATCTGTAAGTAAGCTATCACAGGCATTATAATTAATATTAATCATAGCTAATATTTAGATATTAAAGTTTGCTAAGCACTTTATATATACATGTTATTTCATTTGATCCTTTCAAGAATTCTGTGAGGTAGAAGTTATTATTATTCTCATTTTAAAAATGAGGAAATAGTCTGAGAATGAAAGAGATTAAGTGATTTTTGGAGTTGCACAGCTGGTGAGAGTAAGGATTCAAAGTCTAACACTGTGTCCGCTATACAAAGCTATCTCTCAGATACCCCTCACATTATATATAGGATGGCAGTAATCATGCTAATTGTGGTATATAAATGTGAAACAACACATTCTATCACATAAAAATTGTGTTATAAGAAATAAGCAAATAGATGATGTCAAAAAATGACAAAACTTTAAGTAATATAGAGTGAAATAAGAAACAGAAAAAATTTTATACTATCAATATTATAAAAATGAAAATTTTAAAAGACTTTAATAAATGGATAAAAAAATTAAATAAGGAGAACCAGGAGAACAATATATATGATTACAATCAACTTTGAAAGCTTTAAGAACTCTGATCAACACAATGTCCCTCCACAATTTAAAGGAACTTGTAAACAAACATTCTACTGACTTTGTGAGAGAAAAATGATGGATTCAATGTGCAGATAGATAGGTAAGTTGGCTGGATGAATGGATAGAGAGATAAAGAGATGGATAAATGGACAGAGAGACAGATAGTTCAATTTCACAACCAATAAAGAAACTTGCATTGACTATGTATATTTGTTATAAGAAATTTGTTTTCTTTTGTTAATAAAGTGAGAGGTAGGAGAGATTATTTGATTATTATTATAACATATTAATAATCAAATATAATTTTAATTAAAAAAAGAAAAACAATACTTTTGTTGCTCTGGGGCAGAACAAAAGTCATGAACTTGTTCAAGTCTTCTCTACTTAGCCTAGCCTCTATGATTTACATGGAACATGAAAAGCATTGTGGGAAGTTGAAAAGGGTCTCTTTAGTACAGGTTCATTTAGTTCCCTTACAGTTTTGCTAAATGATCCTTTGGTAATGATATCTTAGGATCAGAGGTATTAAAAATGAACAGAGTTGAACTAATGTGTCCTCTGATTGTTCTGGTAAAAGACCCACATTGGTTGGGGCTTGTGAGTTCTGCTTTTGAGTGCTTAAAAATGAAGTTCCTCAATCCTGAGGTGGCATTCAAATGTGACGGAGGCCCTGAGTGTATGAGGAAACTGAAACTCATAAGGTGTTAAGTGTGTTTTCCATGGTAATACTGCCAGGACCAGGAATGGTAAATGAACTCAAGCATCACCTAATTCCAACTCCAGCATCCTATCATATCATGCTGCCTCTCAGTGATCTGGCACGGAATATGTTTTGAATCTTGCCAAAAAATAAATTTGATTTTTAGAATTTTCTGCTAATGATAATCATAGAATTACTTTCCTTCTTCCATTCCTAACAGTTCACCGGGTATTTACCACCAGGATGAATGATTATATGCTTTGTTGAATAAAATTATTTTCATTCCTTCATTTAGTAAATGTAAATATATTTGCAAATGTTGTGTAAATTTAGATGTGACTTGAATTGACTCCCAAGTTGTGATTATTACTGGGAGAAAAAAAAATGAAACTAAAGAATAATAAAAGTTCTACAGAACACAAGGCTTTCTACCCACCATCCAATCTCCCCATTCCCATCCCACACTGTGGGATTCAGGCATCATTTAACAGTTTGGTTAAGTTGATTAGAATACCCTGCAAATGAGGTCAAGGCCATGGGTTTGATTCCCCCCCCCCAAGAGCCAATTAGTTTTTCGCTGTTCCATGACCACATCCTGTATCCCCTAACTCCAGCCAGCTGTTTCACAAATATCTGCCCTTGGTGGCCATGGACATCAGAAGAGAGAGAATAAATAGATTAATTCAGATTGTCATAAGTCCTAGGGAAAGAAAAAAACTTCAAAGTACATTCCCTAGTGATTGTAGATCTTAGTGTGATTTTTGTATGTAAAAGAGAGCACATTTTTATAAGATCATAGATTAGAACTGGAAGGAATCTTAGAGGGGAAAGCATCTCAGACCACGATTTGCCCAAAGTCATTAAATAGAAAACCCAGATTCCCTGATTCCAGATCCATGGTTCTTTTCATTACATTATGCTTCCTTTTTATACATCTATATTTAGATGAGACATTCTGAAGTCTGCTGTAACTGGCTCCTGGACTACCGTAGGTCTGATCAATTCTACTCCAGACTTTGTCAGCATACCCTTTCCATTGCCATCAAACTGGAGATGAGCTCTGGAGGGGAAAGTGAGGCAGGTGACCTTGCACAGCCCTCCCTCACTTAAATCCAATTCACTTGCATATCATGACATATCATATGGTCCTCTTCCAGAATGAAGGATAAACAACAATCTATTTTTACCCAACTAAGTGGCATCTAATCATTTTTAGGCATCTTGGTGGCATATTAAAAACATTAAAAGTATATTTTTCTGGCATATGAATGATTCTAAACAGACCAGAAATTGGAGAATCTGTCTAAGCACTTTAAGATTTATAAAACACTTTACATTCATTATCTCCCTGGATTTTCACAATGATTCGGTAAAATAAATTTCCAACTTGCTCCTTTGGTCCCTCAGCTAATAAATGTTAGAAGTATAATTTGGACCCAAAACTCTTCTGACTAAACTTAAGGCCTGATCTCATTATTGTATGATATTGCTTTTTGAAATCCAGAAATAAAATGACAGGATCAACTTTGACAGTCATCACATTTCCAACTATCTGGATCATTTGGGAAACTATGAGAATCGTTGTTTAAGAGTTCCCAATACATACACACACACACACACACACACACACACATTTCAAACCACCACTAATGACTTTTATTTATACACATACATATATACATGGTAAAAGCATATGTATTTATGTATGCATGAATATATTATGTTCCATAGTATATTCCAAATCCAAATTTCTCAAGTCCCAATCCTAGGCTCTTGACTCTATACTATGCTTATATGTATGTATATATTTGTGCAAATAGACATGTGGCTATATAGATATACTTAAGTGTATTTGTGTATACATATATATAGATAGAGATATATATATGGGAGGGGTGTGGTTATTAAGATAGATCTATATTCTTATAGATACATATGTCTATTTTGTCACTAACTAGCTCCTTGATGGTAGGGAAACTTTCATTTTTATCTTTCCATGGTTACTAGGTACTTAATAAGCATTGTGATAAGGTCTGAGGATACAAAAACAAAAACAAAGCTAATCCCTGACCTCAGAGTCAAGGAGGATGCAAAACATTTGGGGTAATAGTAGCCAAGGAGAGGTATTTTAGGAAATTAAAAGGATGCTGAGTGGAGCTCCAGAGGGTTGGACTGACATACTTTTTCCAACAGCAGTGGCAGTAACTAGATTACAGTTCCAGAACCAGAAATTCCTGGTGAAGAGAAATAATTCCATTGCAGTCTAATCCAAGAAACATTTATCAAGTACCTATTATGCCAAATGTTAATCATTGGAAACAGAAAAACAAAAAAGAAACTGTGCTTGTCCATGAGGAGTGTTCATTCCACAAGTTCTACTGTTATCTCTTGCAAAGCCAGATGACTCCCAACTGAGGGTCTCCTCCATACTTTCCAGAGGTCTGCAAACACTGAGAATAGGGACCAAGAAAGTTCTCTGTAGCTGGTACTTTTGCCTTTCAGCAGAGTGTTCAGTTCGGTATAGAAGTGAGCAACCCACAGTGTTTTTCTTGGGAAGGCTGACTCACTTGGCACTTTCTGTTTAATCATTTCTATAAGGACAAAATCAGCCACACGGCAACAAGGATTGGGTTCGTATCAGTGTAGGTTGGTGCAGTTGGAATAATTCTTACAGATCATTTGTTCCAACTCTCTCATTTTATGAGTGAGAAAATCAAGGTACAAAAAAAGGGACTTCTTCATGGTGAAACCTCAAAGACTAGAATCCAAATTTCTCAAGTCCCAATCCTAGGCTCTTGACACTATAACATGCTTCTTGTCCTAAATAGGAACCCTTCCGTCTTCTAGAATTTGATTCTTTCTTGATGTTGCCTGTGTCCCAAGTAATGGCAACAAAAATTTCACTCCCAGTTCTATGGTCCTTCCAAAGGACCAAGTCTAAGCTCTTCATAGGCCATTAAGCCATGTCAATTATTCTTCAGATCATTTGCATGATGATCTAAAGCAGTAAGCAAATTATTCACCCCAAATCCTAATCACCATGGATTATTCATGAACCATTCTCCCTTCCCTCGAAAAATGTACACATTGTGCAATAGTACTCTTGCCAAATGATAAGATCTCTAAAAAAAAAAACCTTTCTATTTTTGCTAATGTTTGTCTTCTATTTATTTCTTGTAGTCTGTTTATCTAGCTTTTGGGGGGGGTTAATTAAATTTTCTTTTTTTTATATTAATACTTTTTATTTGCAAAACATATGTATGGGTAATTCCTAAACATTAACCCTTACAAAGCTTTCTGTTACAAACTTTTCCCCCCTACTCCCCACCCCTCCCCTAGATGGCAGGATATCCACTACATGTTTATCTAGCTTTGAGAATTATTTTTTTCTCCTGCTCTTTCCATAATTCAGATTTCTTCTGCTTCCATTGTATATACATTTCTTGCAGTAATTCTAAGCCATAGCTGCACCACTCTGATTTATACCAGCTGTACTTGGTGGTGGTTAATGCATATTTATTTCGGGGCCTGCTTAGATCGCCTACAGAAAACAAAATCCCACATATACATTTGAAGGTCAGGACTTGGGGTGGGGTATACAGAAGGAATGTAAGGCAAAAGGAAAAGAGCCCAAAGTAAATAGCTCCTACTTTGAACTACTGATCATATTAAACCAAGAGAAAATAAAAATATTGAGCCTGAGCTCAACTGTTTTCTGGCAGTTATCCAGTGAACTGTGGCCTGAACAATACTGATGCCCCAAAGTTAACTTTCTGTAATGTTAGTTTAACATTAATAACAAGCTTGTCATCATGGTGCACTTATATGACATCATGTATATACATGTTCCCTGATTAAGTTTTTGAGTGAGGAAATACGGGAGAGGAATTGTATTATGGAGCAAGCTGGTGTAAATAATGATAGTAAACCTTGGGATGTTCTGGGACATTCTGTATTATAAGGAACTGTGTGTCAGAAAGATGGTACTGTTAGGGTGAGAGGCAGGATAGTGTTGATGCTCTGAGATCATGAGGCAAAAGGGCACAGATTCTGTCATTTGGACAGAATGCCCTGGTCAAGAGAACAGAAATACTTGCATTAGCTCAGGACTGTTGTGAAACAACATTATCTACATGTGAGCTACTACTAGACCATTTTGAATGAATCACTGACTCTGCTCGTCAGCTTGTTTGTTGGTTTAATTACAACCTTCCCAAGGGAGGACAGATGGTCTGTAGTGACTAAATTGCCCCCAAATGTATGTCAGTATCCTTTCCACTGGGCTAGGCTGCAGAAGGATCCTTGATTTGGATTTAGTCAAACGATGTCCCACATAAAGCAGGATTATATGGTTCTGAGTTGGAAGGACCATCAGCATCATCCTGCAATCCCCTGCAGAAGAGTGCAGTGGAAAGAGCATGGAGAGTCAAAGAGAGGATCCAAGGTAGAAGTCTTGCTCTTCCACTTAATTCTTCTATGGAAGGAGGGGGGTACAGAGGGTAGAGTCCCAGACCTGGAGTCAGGAAGTTGTTGTTCTGTCATTTTACTCGTGTCTAATCTCACTGGGGACTTTCTTGGCAGAGATTCTGAAAAAGTTTGCCATTTTCTTCTCCATCCCACTTTACAGATGAGGAAACTGAGACAAAATTAAATGACTTGCCCATGGTCAAACAGTTAGTAAGTATCTGAAACCAGATTTGAACTCCCAAAGATAAACCTTCCTGACTCCAGGCATAGCACTCTTTACACTGAGTTACCTAGTTGCCCTGAAGTTGAGAAGTCTTGAGTTCAGATTCCATCTCAGACACTTACAAGCTGTGTGACTCTGGGAAATTTAAACTCAGTCTGCCTCACTTTCCACATCTGGAAAATAGGAATAATAATTATCACCTACCACCCAGGGTTGTTGTGAGGATCAAAAAAGATGATCATTGTAAAGCACTTAGCACAGTAGCCAGCAGTGTTAGCTGTAATTAGGATTAGATGATCATGATCATTTCCCATCTCTGAAGCCGTTTTTTCCTCTGCAAAATGAGGGGGTGGTATCCAATGATCTATAAATTCTCTTTCTGCTCTGAATCTCCTATTGAATGATTTCCTGCCCTAATACATGCTGATCTTCTGTCTCAAGATACTTCAAACTAATATGCAGCGACTCTAATCATGGAGGATAATTCACAGGGGTTTCCTCCCTCATATATTAAAACAATAATCTACAGGATCATTCACTAGGTGTGGGCATGGGGTCCAAAACTGTTATTTCAATTCTGTACACAACTTTCAGCTGAGGACATTTCCTTCACCAAAGTAGACTGGCTCTGCAGTTTAGTCTTAGAGAACAGCCTGAAAGCCCTTAGAGGTTAATATCAGTCATTCTGAGTCCAAGACTCTCTATCTACACTGCTGTACTGCTTTTCATTAATCCTAAAAATGACACAAAACCTTCTCTCCAACCAGCCAAGTATCCAGTGACAAAGACATGGTATATATTTTATACACAAGAGAAAAAGCAACAGAGGAAAATACAATTTAGGAAATTCTCTGTAAGTATCATTTCCTAGCCAATTGTACCACTAGAGTACCAGTTTAGGAAATTCTCAATCATTCAGTCATTACTTCACTGAATTTTATGTATTACCTTCTGTATTTAAAGTATGCAAGGATGTCATAGTTCTACAGAAGCAGAAATTCTGAAATGGTTTCTATCTACTAATAAAGGCATAGAGATAATAAATATATAATATATGCAGAGTGATAATATATCAGTATATATTATCTATATCAATTATATATATACGTCAATTATTGAGTACTGAATTTCAAGATTGGGCCTGAAATATAGAAATATATTAAAAATTAATGTACATGTATAATCTATATCATATTGCTTGCTAATGTAGGGCAAGGGGAGGTAAGGAAGGGAGGGAGAAAAAAAATTTGAAACTCAAAATCTTACAAAAATGAATATTGAAAACCATCTTTATATGTAATTTGAAAAGTAATATATATTAAACTGAAAAAATAATTGGATCTGAAGTAAAGACATCTATATATAATTGTGATTTAATAAAACCAATACAGGATCCAAGGAGCTTAATGGAAGGGCTCTCCCAGAAGTATACATGAAGAGACCCACAGAGCTCAGAAGGACCACGGATTCAGTTTCTGCAAGAATTTCACTGAACAAGTGTCACTACTGACAGATCCTATGCTGATAGCCCTATGAAGATATAAGATCAATATGTATACTATTTGAAGATTAGAAAATCAGATGTGTATAAAAGTTAAAGTAATTTAGATTAAAGTAAAACCTCAATTAGCTTAATCCAACTAACTAGAACTCTCAATTTTTATCCCAGGATTTTTTTGTTCTTTACTCCCCTCCTTCTGTGGCTTCACTTTCAGAAGAACGAGGCAAATGATAATGAAACACATCAAAATAAATATTTTCTCTTGTTAAAATCAGCTTTTAAAACATATTCCAGGGTTACTATATATTCAGTCCAAAATGTAATGAATATGATATTTTCAGCATAACCATACAATAAGAAATTATCTTCAAAAAGATATCTTTAAGGCAATGCAATGGTCTCAACTGCAGAAGATTCTATTGATATTCATTATGCTATATTTAATAAGATAGTAAAAGGAACTAAAGCATTTTATATTTTTTAAAGGTCAAAATTAAAAGGATTTTCTAGTCAGGTCAATGTTAACCCTGAATTAGCTCCAAAAATTCTACTAACCAGCATTTATTTCCCCAAGCACTCCAGCTTTTTTAAATTTTTATTTATTTTTTTGTTTACATTGTTTTATTTGTTTTTAGCTTGAAGGTTAAAAATTTGAAAGATGACAACACCACAAAAAAGGAGATACATTTGTCTACACACATGGATTGATACAAGTAACCAAAGTCACATGAAAAATCTTCTTTATATGAACCTTAAAAAGAAAATGGATACCTACTTATCAGAAAGGATAAACTATATATGGCTAAATGGTGTCTGGAAATTAAATTAGCTGCCAAGCATATGATTTCATGCTTGTTGTTCTTGTTCTAATACAGAATTTACAAGGAAAGTAAACATTTAAAAGCCAGATTTAAAAGCTTACTGTCTCTTAGGATTTCTACTACTGGCTTATATGATTTCCTGTCTTCAGCTGGAAGTCCAGGATCTTCCTTTGTCCCCATACCACTATCATTCCCAGACATTCTCATAAAAATGCCTACTCTGCCATATATTGTTTTTCCAAATAGTCTCAGTGCCTAGATTTTTGACTCTCAGTAGAATCTGTTTTCTAAAACTGCTTCCCATCTCCTTTTTGTTCTCCTCTTAACAATGGTCTGAGTTCTAATTTATTCCTATTTCTACTTCAAATCTGATATAGGATCATCCCCACTTAAAAAATATTTGGATATCTTCTTGCAAAAACGAATGAGTTTGCAAGCATGCACTATGATAGTAAATGAGCTAAGAATCCAATTTTACTTATTGAGGTTTCTTCCTTTGCTATTTTTTCATTATATTTTTGCTCTACATATATATTGTTGCTATCTTGGCAGTGAAAACTGAAATGGGCCCGTTAGTGACAAGCTATCTTTATAAGGCACACAAAAAAGAGACTTAGTTTCAATCATTCAATGGGTAAAGATGCTACTGACCCCTAGAAATCACACCATACCCCATTTGGTCCTTCTATGCAGCAGCCTGACATCGTGGTGAGCAAAGACAGTCCAATTCTTCTCTCACCTCTTCATAGTCAGAAATCCAAAATAAACTGGATTCTCTCCAATTCTCAGAATGTTTTCCTATCCTTCCATCCTTTACATTTCTGCTCTCCCTATGTAAATGCCACTACCTTTCTTTAATATTTCTCATCCACATAATTTTCCAAATGCCTCCCTGGGATTCCTGTTCGAGGGATGGATACCTCAATCAGGCAGAGCAGTCAAATTTCCTAGAGGTCAAGTCATTGCATAAAGTTCCTAGAGGTTGCATTCTACTGCTGCTCCCTTTAAGAAACAGATTATTCCCCTGTTCCCACCCCCACCAAGGAGTCCAAACCTGGCCCAAGGGCCTAAATTGGCTTGCCTAGGACCAATCTAAATAGTGCTGTCCCTTCTTCATCCCTGCAGTTCAGGTGAAAGGAGACAGCATTCTAACATGCAAGGGACTCCTTCTTTTGATTTTCTCCCCTTCATCCCTTGGAAGAGGGGAGACCATGAGACTCAGTCTCTACCCACTTTTTACTGTCACAATGAAGACTAAAGATGCCAAGAACTTCCTGCTGTGCTGTAGGATTGGAAAAGAAACTTTACTTCCCAGCCCACCCGCAGAGGCACAGTGAGACTATTTATGGGCAGCATTTTTACTAAAGCAGAGCCTCCATGAAAATGTTAGTTTAAGAAGAGTTTGAGTGGATGCCACTTCCATGAGTGTTTTCTAGCCCTATTTATTTATATTACAAACTAATTCTATTTTCTACTCTTTATAACAAAAAGTAAGAAATGTTTCTGTTTAGTGCATCAAGGCAGAGCTCAGAGCCAACTTGGAGCCAAATGAGGTGGCTTGAATTGGCTGCAAATGTCCAAGTGGTTTTTTTCAAGAGAAAACTTCCTACATACCAACCATCTCTTATTTATCCTCTCTCTGGGATTAAGTATCTTCTCATTCAAATAACTGTCAATTGAGTAAACTTAGGTTAGAATGAAGAAAGGCTTATATGGTCCAGCCTATTCATGCTTCCTAGTACATCTTATGAGGAGGAGGCCCATGGTTTTCCAGAATCAGTTTATATCTCACACAGGTATAAGAAGGACAGAAGTTGAGAACTTCTAATACTTATATCCAGCCACAAGCATAACATCTGACACATCTCAGCATAATAGATTGTAGCTGAGATGATGACTTTCTTGCCCAGGAGACCACCCTAGAGACATTCAGGAGGGATACTCTCCAATAGGAGAGATTTATTCATAAAGGAAAACTGTTATTTTAGTCCTATGCTCAAACTGTAAACTTTATGTCAAATTGAGCTCAGCACTATGGTTCCACAATTTAATAAGACACTCTCGCTACTTTTTTTTCTAAATTTTCCTCCAATTTTTATTATTTAAAACATTTCCTCTTACTGGATCTCAGATTTTTATGATTTAATCTCAAAAACATGCATAATGAACAAATAATTCCTTTTACAAGGGATTGTACAATGTTACAACAAATTGGCTGGAACTTTATGCTAATAAGGTTATTACTCAAAGTTCAATCTCCAGTAGGGCTAATAAATATTTCAGCTCCACACAAGGAAAAGCAACAAATGCTTTGCCTAACTAACCCAAGCTGGATATCTCATGTAGGCAATTGGTCACAAAGAAGAACTGGCCAGAATATGGATGGCTTGGTACAAAAATAATTGCTGCTCCGGGAAAACAATTGAGGGCTCATGTTCTCCTTAGGATGAGTCAATTGCTTCACTTTCTTGTGTGAAATCAAGTACTTACTTTGGACTCTAGTTCTCATAGCTAGTCTCTACTTACTGTTTCCTTTATCTACCTCTTCCACCATGTGAATGGTAGCTAATACCATCAAATGATGAGAAGAACCCTAACTAGAGGAATTCTTTGGAGACTTAAGAAAAAGAATTTGGAAGAAATTGGGCTGACATGCCTACTTCTGGAGGAAACAAGTTATATTGCCAGAAGGAACCTAGAAAGTACTGCCAAAGATTACAAAGCTTTTGGCAAGAAATTTGAAGATTTTTCTGAACTTCCCTATTACTGTTGAAGGCACTACAACAGGCCTACATTCTCAACTCCTCAGTCCCTCTCACCACCCGTGAGTTGCCAAGCCCCTGTTGATTCTACCTTCACAACATCTCTAGTACATCACCCCTTCTTCCTCTGATCCTGCCACTAGCATGCTGCAGTCCCTCAAGAGCTCACACGTGGACTTCGAAGTCCCTTTCTGGTTAATCTCCTCCTCTCAAGTCTCTCCCATTTCAAGCCATCCCCCCCTCAGTTTACCAAAGTGATTTTCCTAAATCACATCAAGCCCTTCTCCAATAAACTCCATTAGCTCCTTAGCACTCTCAGGATCAAATATAAAGTCTTTTGCTTGATTTTTAAGGCCCCTTCCTACCTTTCAAGTCTATACTATTCCCTTCACCCACTCTACAATGCAGAGACACTAGCTTCCTGACTGTTCCCTCCACAAGTCCCTCCATCTCCAGACTCCACACCCTTTCGAAGCCTATCCCCAGGCTAGAATTCTCTTCCTCCTAATCTCCAGCTTCTGGTTTCCCCAGCTTCCTTCAGGTCCCAGCTAAAACCTCACCTTCTGCAAGAAGCCCTTCTTGAGCTCCCTTCCTGTCAGAGTTTTCCCTTTCCAACATATCCAGCCTTCTCTCATTTGTAGATCATTCTTTGAATGTTATTTCTCCCATCAGATTGAGAGATCCTTGAAAGCCAGACCTTTTTTCTGTCTCCTCAGTACTTACTATAGAACCTCTCACACAGTATCAGTATCAGGTTAATACCCAGCAGATGATAGGATACAGCACTGGAGTCAGGAAAACCTGCATTCAAATTTGACCTTAGATACTAACCATATGATACTAAATAAGTCACTTGATTTCACTGCTATTTGTCTCCATTCCCTCAACTATAAATTGGGGACAATAATAGCACCTATCTTCCAGGGTTGTTATGAGGATCAAACAAGATAACATCTGTAAAAGCACCTAGAATCGTGCCGGGCCCATAGTAAATGTTACATATAAGTGCATATTCCCTTCTTTCCCATGATTAGAAGCAAAAACCAGAAGAACATCTGGACAAGACCAAATATATTCAAAAGAAGCCCGTGGTATTGAAAGACATTATTTCTGCAGAACCTCTAAGTGAGATTCAGAATCATTCCAAAGATTTTGGCCTAATTCCACCAGAAAAACCAATCACATGGGAAGTGTCTACCATACCTGAACTGAAAAGCCACAGACCTGATCCATCATTACATCTTACATTTCTTGAACAGATATTGTGATATCTAAGAAGAGTGGGCAGACAGTGAACAGGGCCCAGAATCGAATAGGAGGACGGATTAGGTTGGATTAGATTTAAATTGCATGTTGCTTTCACTGAACCCAAGCTTCTTCTGAAACATAGTTCTACCTACTTTTTATGGATGGTGCTATATGGCTGTGAGTTTTGGAATATCTGCCTCTCTAGAGAGGGAATGCTACAGATCATCAGATGCCCATAGAGTCATTAACCCATCACTAATGAAGAATTGCAATGAAAACACCTTATAAAGGATTTCTTTTATTTTTCATTTAAAGCTTAAATAGATATTGTTCTGTAAGAAACAATCAGCAGGATGATTTCAGAAAGGCCTGGAGAAACTTACATGAACTGATGCTAAGTGGAGTGAGCAGAACCAGGAGATCTTTATACACGGCAACAAGACTATACAATGATCAATTCTGATGGACATGGCTCTCTTCAACAATGCAATGATTCAGGCCAGTTCCAATGATCTTGTGATGAAGAGAGCCATCTACACCTAGAAAGAGGTCTGTGGTACTGAGTGTGGTTCACAACATAGCATTTTCACTCTTTTTGTTGTTTGCTTATATTTTATTTTCTTTCTCATTTTTTCCTGTTTGATTTGATTTTTCTTGTGCAGCAAGATAATTGTATAAATACGCATATATTGGATTTAACATATTTCTACCATGTTTAATATATATTGGATTACTTGCCATCTAGGGAGAGGATGGGGAAAGGGGGAAAATTGGAACATAAGGTTTTGCCAGGGTTAATGTTGAAATATTATCCATGCATAGGTTTTAAAAATAAAAGGCTTTAATTAAAAAAAAAACTTAAATGGAAAATAGAAAACAAAATAGAAAAAGTTGTCATGTGCACAGCAGAACATACATAAGAATCCAAAATATGTAACAATAAATCTCCATTTCAATAAAGCATATATAATAATAAAACACATTGTATTCAGAACTGTCCATCTTTTCTCTGTTTCCTTATAGGTTTTTTTTTGTTCTCTGCTTTGTTCTTTTTTCCCTTTTCTTTCTACCTTTCAATTCTCCCAAGCAGGCTACAGTTAAGCATGGATATATTTATGTTTATATATATATAAATTATATACACACATACACATATATATATATATGCATTATCTCATTTCCTATCTCTGATAACTCTTTTACTTTACTTCTACCTGATAATTGCCTTGCTATTACTTAACCACAACCACTCCTAAGAATCCCTCCTATATCCTCTCCCTTTTTAACCCTTTCTACACACCTTATACCTCTCCTGTTATTCTGTACACCCTTCTGTATTCCTTATCCTGTCTAATTCCACCTCATTTCTATAAAGATTTTAGAGGATGCTATGTCCTTCTTGGTATATGTGTAAGTATATATATATATATGTATATATGTGTAAGTATATATAAATATATATATATACGTATATATATATATATACATATATACGTATATATATATATATATATATATATGTTGTTCTCTCTTTAACCTATTCCCAACAGGAATAGGATTTCAGAATTATCAGGTCTCCCCCCCATCTAATTCCTCTGGGTCAATCTCATCTTGTTTTTGCACCCCATTCATAGAACATAATTACAATTTTTACCTTTTCCTATACAGTTTTGCTTTTTAGAATCCCATCATACTTAGCTCTACCCCAGTCTTTCTTTTAGACTACCCAATTACTAATGATAATCTTAAAGACATGATTTACATTCCATGTATAAAATACCAACAATTTATGCTTATTGAGCCCCTTGAAATTAATCTTTAATGTTGGCTCTCATATGTTAAATTTTCTACTGAGTTGAGTTTTTTTGGCAATAAAATCCTTGAAAACCTGACAATTAGTTGAATGTTCTTGTTTTTCCCATATATTATATTTAATTTTTCTTGATAAATTATTTTTAGTCACAAACCTAGTTCTTTTGATTGTGAACATATAATATTCTAGGACCAGAGATCTTTTATTGTAGCTAGTGATAAGTCTGGTGTGCATGACTCTAGCTCCAGCATATTTGAATCATTTTGTTGTTGTTGTTGCTTATAAAATTTTCTCTTTGATGTATGGATCCTGTATGTTTTCCTTGTAGGATCTCTTTCAGGTGGTGATTGGTGGATTTTTTCTATTTCTATTTTTTCTTCTTATTCTATCACTGCAGGGAAATTTTTTTGGATTATTTCTTATCTTATTATATCCAGGTCCTTTTTTTTTGGCTATAGCTTTAAGGTAGTCCAATTATTCTTGTTTTCTTTTTTTGATCTTTTTCCAGATCTGTTTTACTTATGAGATGTCTCATATTCTCTTCTATTTTTTTCATTCTTCATAATTTTTATTATTTCTTGGTCTCTTAGAACTACAACAGCTTTTCCTTGCCTACCCATTGGAGTGGGAGGGAGGAAAGGAGGGAAGAAGACAGAGGAGTCAGGAAAGTGGGTGGGCTTATAAAACATCTACTATGTGCCAATACCATGTGAAGTACTTTGCAAATATCTCTCATTTGTGCCTCACAACAACCCCATGTGGTAGATGCTTTTATTCACTCCCCCATTTTCCATTTAAGGAAACTGAGGCAGCCAGAGATTAAGTGACTTGCCAGAATCACATAGCTGAGCAGTATCTGAGATTTTCCTAACTCCAAGCCCAGTGACCTCTCTAGTGTGCAACCTCTGTGCTTCAATAATCCTTTCTGCCATAAATCCCATTCGACCTAATCTCAGACATAGAACATTATCCAATTTGCCCCTTTAGGATAGTTCATTCATCTTTCTCCTGCATTTATATACAAATAACTGAAGCCATTGAATTTATTTCCAGCTCCTTCTTTGGATTTGTTTCCTGTGAACTGTGGGACATCTTTACCACCATTCTTTTTCCTTTGTGATAGTTCTTCTAATCTATCTTGTTACAGTAGCACAGGCAAGTTTTCCCTTTTCTCTTTCCTTTTCAGTTTGATCAGCTCTATAAAAAGCCTGGCAAATCCTTTCTTACTAGCCTTTGTCAGGTATCCCCTAATTAATCAATCAACAAGCATTTATTAAGCACTTGCCTCATGCCATTCACACTTTAAATTTTGAGAATATAAAGAAAAACAAACACAAAACTCTCTGTTTCTAGGAACTTGCATTGGTAATAGAGGAGACAATAGGAACAGAAAGGTATATGTGGAGTAGAAGGTGGTAGCCATAGAACAGGAGATCCTGACCTCTTGTGGGGAGGGGAAGCCCAGGGACCCCTTCTCAGATTAACCATAATGGAAGGAATGCTAACTTTCAGTTAGAGGTTGGTGAAAATAAAGAAGTAATTTTTTCCCCATCCAAGTTCCCAGACTCCTGATTAACAACTCCTGCCTTACAGAAAAAGATGGCTTTTGAACCAAGTCTTAAAGAAACTCAGAGAGCTCCAGATCCGTAAGGAAGGAAGGAAAACATTCCAGACATGGGGGACAGAGGGCATGAAGTCACAGACAGGAGATGAGAATGGCATGTGTGAGAAACAGCAGGGAGGCCAGTACATCAGATGCAGAGTGCATGAGGACATAAAGGGTAAGAAGACTGAAGGGCAGGAAAAAGCCAGATCAGAAGGGGGCAGAGGATGAGATGGAAGGGGAGACCAGTTAGAAGGCTAATAATCCAGGTATGATCTGACGAGGCCCTTGGCTGCCCAGGGTAGTGACTGTGTGAGTGGGAAGAAGGAGACACACTGAGAGACCCCACTCAAGATGCTTCAGATTTCCTCTACCATGCTGTAGAGAGCTCTTCACCAGGAAAGCTTATTTCACCTCTAGACTTCTCACATAGGAAGTACCCACTACTCCTGTGGCTTCTCCCTGATCAGCCGGTTCCTCCCAGAACATCCATATTAAGGACAATCAATGCCCAGGCTAACCAGGGATGTATAAGCAACCATGTTTTCATTCCTCTCCAGGCTGCACTCGTGGCTCTTTAGACAGTCTCTCTGATGCCCCCCTACTGGGTAACTTCATCTCTTCTACATCCCCACACTCCCCTGCCCGGCCATTGTTTTTCAGTTTCCTTGCTATGTGCTATTCTCCACCATTAGAATGTAAGCTCCTTGGGAACAGAGACTATCTTTCTGCATGCATTTGTATTCACAGCATTCAATGCCTGGCATGGAGCACTTAAAAATGCCTGCTGACTAACTATTGGCTGAGATGCTGTGAAGGTAAAAAAATGACAATTTCTAAAAAAGACACTGGACTTATGGGGTGACTTTGAGGAGCAAGGGAAACAGATTGTGAACTCAGCTTGGTGGTGTACTTGATAGTAACCGAAAAGCTGAGACTAAAGGAGGGCTTGAGAGGGAAAGTTAATGAGTTCTGCATTGGATATATGGGCTTTGAGATGCTCAGGAGATATCTAGATAAAAATGTCCAGTGAAGGGCAATTGGGCTGGAGATGTATATATGTATACACATGAAACTATACATTAGCCTATGGAAGCTAATGAGATCACCGACAGAGAGAAAAGATAAGAAGGCCTTTAAAGATTATGACATGGTGGAAGATTTAACAAAGGAAAGTGAGAAGTTAATAGCTCCATCTCTGACTAGAAGCCCATCATTCCTATATTTTGGCAAGAAACCCAAATCCCTTTTTTAAGCACATTATATTAGCCAAGATATTCACTTCCCAAATCTGCCTTTCTTTTCTAAAACTTTTCATCCACTAATAGCAATAATGACAAATACCATTCATTCCTCTAAGACAGGGATTCTTAACCAGGAGTTCACTTACCACCACCAAATTTATGGATAGATTTCAGGTGATTCATGAAATTGGTATTTAGATAACTATCTTTCAGTGTAATTGGTTTCCTTTATAATTCTATATATTTTATAAATTTACAAATAATATTCAGAGAAAGGGTTCATTAGCTTCACTAGATTTCCAGAAGGGTTCACACCACAAAAAGAGTTAAGAACTTCTAAATTAAACTCTTTTCTATTCAAGGTGTTATAATTTTTGTCAGTATTTTATAAGATTCCTCCTGGTAATATTGTTTGTATCATCATGAATCAACAGAAATGGGTAATACTTATTAAGCTGCCTAAGTCTTGGGAGATTATCTGTCACATCCTAGATGTATGCCCCAAGGAACAACTGACTTCTCTACTGTCAGTATCAAATCATTAGAATCAGTGAATGTTCAAATACTAGCATGTATATTCTCACTTTCAAACATGGTCATTAGGAAGTAATTGAAAGTAGTTGGTTCTGCACTGCTTTACCTAAACTAGCTTTCCTTCCTAGCAGCAACTCAAATTACTAGGGTGTGAGCGCACCTACTTCCTGTAGCCAAATACTTGCTGACCTGTCTTTACTATTGATGCTACATTAATACTGAGAAATGGGGCTTCCCTATCTCCCACCATCAGTCTACCTGGGAGATATTCTCCATTTACTTCCATTACCAAAACCAGGCTCCAGGCATTCACATATCTCCCTTATGGTTTCTGAATATGGTATAGGAAAATCAGGGTTTTTTAGGTTCACTGCTAGATGGTGCAGAAGGTAATACACTGTACCTAGAGTCAGGAAGACCCGAGTCCAAATTCCACTTTAGATATTTACTGTGTGACCCTGGCTAAGTCATTTAACCCTGATTGCCTCAGCTGCTCATTTGTACAATGAGGTAGAGAAGGAAATGGCAAACAACTTCAGTATCTTGCCAAAAAACCTATAAAGTCACAAAGAGTTGTACATAACTAAATGACAACAATAAAATAAAATTATGGGATGGGAAATTAGGGAATTTCCAAAAAAACAACTTTTACTAATAAATTATAAGAAAATAAAAATGTCTAATATGTCCACTAAAGGAAAAAACTACAAAAATTGGTTAAGGGCATAATCTAATCCAAATTTAAATGAAATCTAGTCACAAACAAAAAGAGCCATCCAGTTTGTAGAGACAACTATCCCCTCATTCTTTTCCTTCATCTAAAATGTCATCTGGGCTAGGTGTTGAACACATTTCTGATCCAGCCTGACATTTCCAAGTTCATCTTATTTTTCCTTCAAGTATGAATGACCCTCTTCTCCCTACCCCTCAATTATGCTATACTTCTAC
Organism: Myrmecobius fasciatus; assembly: GCA_023553655.1. Taxonomy (NCBI): domain Eukaryota; kingdom Metazoa; phylum Chordata; class Mammalia; order Dasyuromorphia; family Myrmecobiidae; genus Myrmecobius; species Myrmecobius fasciatus. The sequence continues at coordinate 116,640 of JAJPUD010000091.1, forward strand.
TTAGCAAAGACTTTGGCCCTCTTATGTCCTAACATAGTACCCATCCTCTGAATAAAAAAGCTACTTCCCCTATCCTTACAACAAAGATTATATGAAAAAAACACTCCATACTGACCTAGGAGGCTCAATTCTTCTGGAAGACCTACACTGATCCCTCCTGACCTACTCCAAGTGCCTGATATCGTGAGGGCTAATTTTGTCTACCCTTGGGGAATCAGAGTTTCTGCACTCTTTTATGCTAAGATAGCATGATTTCATTTTCTTAGTGGTCAGTGATATAGCCTGAAGAATATCATCTTTCTCTGGTGCCTTTTTATTAGTTCCTGCTGGCAGCCTTGAACTGGCTCCCCATCTTTTACAGTTTAAAAGCTCAAGATCCATTTTTCTTTATTGTCTGAGGGATACCTTTCAGGTCTCAAGTCTGGAGTTCAATGAATCATCCAGCCCATTGCAGTTCATTTTATCAGCATCATTCACATTCCCATACTTTCTTTGATGACTCATCCCTCAGGCATTCCCCATTTCTGCCAGAAAAAATGATCTTTCAGAATCCTTTTGGGGTACTTTTTTTTTTGGTCTGAAACTGTAATTCCATTGATGAAGAGAGCTCCTGGATGAGATAGCTCCCTCTCTTAATGCACACAGCAACTGTTCATCTTAGAGAGTTGCTTGGGGCAATGAAAAGGTAAATGACTTGCCCAGAATCACACAGCCAGTATGTGCCAGAACTGGACTAGCTGTATATCTACTGTAGTAGGCTAATTCTCATCCTATATTTAAATGTTTATAGCTCCAAAACCTAAGACAGAGTAAAATATGACAGATCCAATTTCAACCAACAGAAGGAGGCCATTGTGTTCTTTTTCCTGTTTTTCCTTGCAAACTTTTAAGTGAAAATGGGTTAAAATTATGATCAGTATTATATTCCCTCAGTTTCCTTACCTCCTCAGTCTTTAAAACATCCCATATTTGGGCATGATCCTCAACCAACCACTGTGCTGTGTTCTCCATCTTGGTGGAAACTTTGGCCTTTGATATTACAGAAATGGGGTCTCCTATAATTTTTCCCTCCATGTTGGAAGAACAAGATTCATATCCGAGGCATCATAGATCTGTGTAGGAAAAAAATAAGATATGAATGAAAGGTAAACACTAAGGTAAACAGATATTAAGGCAGATACAACCAGGTGACAACAAAAGCCTCCAACTATGAAAACAAGTAGGAACAGATTCTAAAGATGTTGTAGAGATCTGGTAATTCACCAGGTCTGAAAAATGAGGGAGAAGAAAGGTTCAGGAATAACACAAAGATTTCAAACATGGAAGATTGAGTGAATGATGGTGTCAGCAACAGCAAGAGTAAAATCTGGAAAAAGATTATCAATTCAGTTTGGAGCATGTGAAGTTTGAGGTGGTAATGGGATGTCTAGGCAAATATACTCTATAGGCAATAGTAGCCAAAGATCTGAAACTTGGGAAAGAGATCAAGGCAGGAGATGGACATTTGTGAGTCATTTATATAAATGACAGTTGAAGGGGAGAAAGTGAATGAGATTGCCAAGAGCATCAAGAAAGAAAAAGAAGTGTGCCAAGAACAGAACATTGGGAAATATCTATGTGAAGACTCAGGAAGAAGTTAAGGAGCTCCCACTGAAGTAAGTTTAACAGTTCTAAATCTATCTAGACCCCATATTGTTCCTTGTGCCTAGTCCAATGTTCATTATGTAGATGGTGCTTAATAAGTGTTTGTTGAACTGAATGGCTGAAAAGTTCAAAGAAGATCTCATGGGATATGGCACACATAAAAATAACTATAATATCATATGATAAGAATGGTGTAAGTGAAATGCTCTTGGGGGTCCAAGGAAATAAACCTCATTATTAAATAAGGGAAAGGTGAGATAAGGCTAGGTTATAAAAATATATAAACTTTACCTAAAAAAATAAACATTATATTTAAATTTAGTCTTAGAGGATGAAGAGGAAGTCAGTAGCTAGAGGAGCAGCGAAGGGCATTCCAAGCATATAAAAATGTGAGCAAGAGCATAGAAGTAAGAAAAGGTCTTTGTGTGGCCAAAGGTCTTATCTACAGGAGAGGGCAGTGGTGAGGAGTTGGGGGGGGGGAGGAGGAAGAGGAAAACATGAGTGGAAAGCATGAGTTAAGGCTGGAAAGGTAAGACAAATAAGAAGTTCCCATCAAAAATTTGAGTATATATAAACTCTGTATAAAGCAGGTTAGTCTAACAATTATATAAAGGATAGATTAAAAGGGAGAAGGGAGAGAACAGAATGCACTAGTAGAAAACTGGTGATAATAAGGGCTATACGAGGATGGAGACAGTAGGAATAGAAGATTTCAAAATATTTCACAAGAAGAGCTGAAAGAACTTGTTAGATGACTAGACTAAACAGATAAGGAGATAGGCTAAAAGAAAGATTAACATCTTTCAAACATGGGAGATTGGATGAATGGTGGTACCACTGACAGAATAAATGAATTTAAGAGGAGGAATGGATTTGAAAGGGGAAGGGGGAATAATAAGCTTCTTTTTTAGACATGTAGAGTTTGAGGGGCCAGCAATATATGTGAATGAAATTAGTCTACTAAAGACAATTGTCACTATTAGTGTCATTTAACAAGCATTTATTAAGCACTTACTATGTGCCAGGAACTGTGCTAAGTGAAGAGAATATGAAAAGAATATTAGACAAACGTTCTGCTAACAAGAGGCCCTATCCTAAAGAAACTTCCATTCATTCTATCAAGTCTAGGGAAGAGAACTATTATGGCTGTGTCCTCCTGTTAGAAATTTATTTGGGGACTGTATCTTTGATTCCATTGATACAGGGAACTCCTGGTATGGAAATTCTCTCTGTCAATGCAGATCAGGAACTCATCTACAACTTATTATTTTAGAGAGTTACCAAGCACACTACAAATCTAAATGATTTAACACAGAATCAAACAGATGGAATGTGGCAGAGGGAAGACAGGTCTTCTAACCCCAAGAATAGCCATCTATCTACTAAGACAACATTTTGTTGTTATTATTATCATTTGTCCTTTGTTTTGGAAGAAGACCATCACCTCAAGGAGGTAATACCATGACATGCAAGTAAATTGGATTTAAATAAGGGAGGGCTGTGCATAGTCACTTGCCTCCCTTTTCCCTTCAAAGACATCTAGGTCTAGTGGCAAGATAGAGATCAAGACCACTAGAAATGGCCCTGGATGCAGAGGGAGACCTTGGCCTTTTTAAGCTAAGGTCTACAACATGTCTCAGTTTGACTGTAACAACCTTTGTGAGTACAGCTGGCCTGGAACTGGTCAGTTAGAAGATTCCCTCTCTCCCTCTGTCCACATAGGGTATCATATCCTTACTTGCTCTTAAAAGCATTTTTTTTCTCTTTTGCACCACTGAATCCTCCCAAAATATCATGGGGTTTACTGGCTAGATTTCTCTCTTAAGGACTTAGGCCTTAAACTAAAACCAATCTGATTGTAATTGGCCACCAAGAGATCCTAGGGCAAGCCCCCTTTGTTCATTGTTTGGGCCCTTATAGACTGAGGTTGAATGTAAATAGCAGTCATTTCTGCTTCGGCCAGAAACCCTCAGGGCTTTCCCTTCTCAGATTCATTCTTTCATTCTCTCATTTACTTAGATTTTTTTTGGACTAAGTGAAAGAAGAGCTCCTTTCACTAGCTACCTAGCCTTAATAACCGAACGGATGAAGCCTCTGTCAGTCTGAGATTTGTTGAAGACCTTAGCTTAAAAAAGGCCAAGGTCTCCCCCTGCATCCAGGACCATCTCCAGTCCTCCTGATCTCTATCTGGCCACTGGACCCGATGGCTCTGGAGGGGAGAATGCTGCAGGGGACCTTGCCCAGCCCTCCCTCACTGAAATCCAGCTCACTTGCATGTCATGGCATCCCCTCCCTGATGTCATGGTCCTCAACAACGACATCAACAAGCATTTTACCAATCAACAAGCCTGCTTTGTGCCAGGAACTCGTTCTCAGGCATTTCTTATATAAATGCAACCTGGTCTCCATAGAAGCTTGTTCCAAACTAAGGAGAAAGTGTCAGGGACTAAGAATTTTAGATAGTGTAGTACAAAGTCCTTAAGACTCATCGTGGAGTTGAATGTCAAGGAGGACACAGAAGGAGGTTGACAAAGCATCTGAAGGGAGACAACTGGAGGAGCCCAACCAAGAGAAACTAGAGCAGGGAAAGCGCATCTGGGGAGCTGAGCAGGTGCATCCTGGCCACTGTCCTTGGGGACATCCTGCCATATGGAGTCCTGGAGGAGAGGCTGAGTGGGCAGGCTAGCCTCAAAGAGAATCTCTGCTCCAAGGATCAAAGCCCTCAGACTAAGCTTAGTGAGAGATTACCCTCTTAAGAAGTGCAGAAAAGTTGCTGGAGGTTGGTCTGTTCACTATTTCTTGGCTTGCTGCTTGCTTGGATGCACCTGGTGCCTGCTTCTGATTCCTTTCCTTACTTTGCTCCAAGTTGTTTTATTATAATGACCTTATTTGATTTCTCCTAACCATCTCTGGGTGACCCTGAACACTGGGCACTGTCTATACTATGCCAGTGTAGTACAGAAGTGAGGGAAAGCCCGTAACTAGCTAGAATTTACATGGAATGTAAGGAAGGGCAGAGATTTCAGGCTCTGGACAATAGCTAGAGAAAAAAAATGTCTCTCTAACCTGCAAGCTTTGAGCTTTTTACCATATTCAACTAACAGCCAGTAGAAAGATTCTGTATTTTGTAAGCTTTTCAAACCAAAAGAAAAAAGATCTTAGTGGATTCAGGCTATTACTTCTGGCAAATCACGTGCTTATCTCTGTGACCTCTAGCAATCTAGGTTGTTTTGTACAAGGGCAATTGGGGCATTCTCTATCTCAATCCCAATTGGTGAAGAAGAGTGGAGGAGGAGACCAGAGAATTCCTCCCTCTGAATCAGCTCTGTGATAGAGATGGACTAGTGAGAGAAAGACCCTTTTTTCTGTTTGGAGTGATGAATGAGGATCCAGTACCAGTTGGTCAGCTCTAGCCACCTCAATGCCCCAATACTCAAACTGATCTTCAATCTCAGAGATTATAAGAGTTCCCTCCACCAAGGCAGATTGCATTTCAGCCATGACTGCCCAGTCTGTCTCTCAACCATCCTTCCCAAAAGTTCAATGAAGTTACTGAGATGGGGCCCAAGTAGTGAGCATTTCACTAATTCATTCTTATCTAAACTAGATAAAGGGCAGCTGCACATATACATTCCCAAAGAGTTAAATGCAAAAATATATTAGATTTAAAAGGAATATATAGCTGGACACAGGAAGGGAGAGTGAGGTATAAGAGGGACTAAAGGAGAGGAAGAGAGAATAATTATAATTCATACAATTCAAAAAAACTGAAACAAGCTTCATCTTCAGAAGGCTGAACATAAAATAGGGAAGGGGAAGGTAGGATAAAAAGCATGAAATAATAAATCCCGAAACTGATATCAGAATCTAGGCTTGGTGTAGAAAGAAAAGGCAGAGGAGTAGGAGTAGGAACAGATTGCTTCCATTATAGTTTACCAGTATTGATCTTCTTCACCCACTTCTTTGTAAAGAGGCAAATCAAAAGGAAAAGAGGAAAAAGTCTGTTGCCTCTTACTCTCCTTCATTCCCCTTGTTCCAGCCAACAAGCCTTCTTGCTGCTCCCTGTAAGACATTATATCTCTCTTCATGAAGCCCCTGTACAGACCATCCCCCCATGCCTGGAGCACATTTTGTCCTGGCCTCTGTCTCAAGGAATCCCTGGCTTTCTTCAAGGGTCAACTTGGGTATCT
>JAJPUD010000091.1:122873-136946 GCA_023553655.1 Myrmecobius fasciatus
AGGGAGGAAGGAAGGGAGGAAGGAAGGGAGGAAGGAAGGGAGGAAGGAAAGGAAGAAGGAAAGGAAGGAAGGGAGGAGGGGAAGGAAGAGAAGAGAGGAAGAAGGGAGGAGGGTAAGAAGGGAGGAGGGGAAGGAAGGAGAAATAAAAGAGAGAGAGTCATTATTATTATGCAAGCTGTAAATGCTCAATAAATGCTAGCATTTTATGGACACCTCTGAGGAAGAAGCAATGTGTTTTCTATTTTGTTTTTTGAACTGTAGTTGTGGAAGGATACAAAGATAGATAAAGAGAAAGGAAGAGAGCAGCCATAAGCTCAAACATTACTTTTGAACGCCAAAAGATTTTTGAAAATTATTTGTACTGGGTAATGTTGAATAAGCCATTTTTCTGTCTCAGTGCCTCAGGTTCTTGATCTGTAAAATATAGAGAGCAATTTTTTTTTTTTGCTTCCCAAAGTTAGTGAGGAATAAAGACATAATCAAAGCAGTTGTGATGTACTGTGAAAACACAAAGTACTTAATATAGTCACATTAATAACCCATGAGAAGAAGGCACACCAGCTAGCAAACAAAGGCTATTCTTAACAGACACTGATGAATGAGGCTGACACACATACATGTAAGAAAATAAACAAAGGAAAGCCGGGTGGGGCTTTCTGCCAGGAAAAAAAAAAAAAAAGCTATCATCCAACTTAAAACAAACAGGCAAAATGGAAACAGGCCAGATTAGTAGGGAAGGAAATGCCATTGTTGTTGTTCTAGATAATACTGTAAACAATAAATAATCAAACAAAACAGTAGAAAAATTAAATAAAAGGACTGGACTGTGCCTCTTATAAACAATGGAAATGTAGTCAGAAAAAATACACCAACTACAAAACTTTGAGGGCAAACAATCAAACATCTGCAGAGTATGACCACTTGCACTGGGGATCACAAAAGGCTCAGTGGGCTGCTTGTCTCCAGGTTCCCCCCTCCTCAGAGCAGATGACCACTCTGGAGAATGAACTGTTTGTATTTCCCCATCCCAGGATGTCCCCAAACCTGATTCCTGAGGAAGAGGGTGGAAGCATCATTCAGCAGCCTGCTGCTTTCAAGGGGCTCTGGAGATGGTGGTCTGGAGAGCTCTGGGTGAGAAGACTCAAGCACAACCAGACTGTCCTTGGTGGAGACTCTGGGACCTTTTTTATTTGCCTTTCTCTCTTGGCCCTCCAGGACCATCTCAGAACTTCTATACCTCTTTACTGCTGAAAGCACTAGTTCTAGTAAATCATGGATCTTTCTTACTCATCAAAGATAAATCAAAAAGAAAGAGAATGAAGTGAAGAAGTCAGGGTGGTTGGCCAGGGGGCATTCCTGAATGCTCTGTGGACATGGTGGGAAAGGGAGGAAGATTCTGCACCTGACTAAAGGTACTTTTTGCTGGCCTCAGTCTCCAATGACCCTCCTACCTGCTGTGTTTGCATACAGAGATATTGCCGTGGGTGTGCCTTCAAATTAAGTGACCTGTGGCACATGACAATGCTCCATCACACTTGGATATTCTAACTGGGACATTTCTTTCATCAAAATGACATGTTTGGGGGCAGCTAGGTGGCGCACTAGATAGAACACCAGCCCTGAAGTCAGGAGGACCTCAGTTCAAACCTGATCTCAGACACTTAACATTCCCTAGCTGTATGACCCTGGACAAGTCACTTAGCCTCAATTGTCTCAGAAAAAAAAAAAGACATGTTTATTAGTTTCTTTATTAGTCTTCCCTGCTGAATCACTGAGTGTCTGAGGATCTCCTAGGTATCAACAAAGTTTAAAGATAGCTCTTTTATTCACTACACTTTTTAGTCTTTCCCGCATTCAGATTAACCTCCCTCTAATTTTTTTCTCCCAGTCCTCACCAACATTGTTATGTAATCTCTCCCAGCTGTTCCTCCTAGATACTTGTAGAGAGTTTTCGACAATATTACTGTCTTTAGGGAAGATTGAAATAGTCAGGTGTAATGTTGCACACCTCATATTCCTGCTCTCAGGGAGCCTGGGGCTGGTGGATGACTTGAACTGGAGTAGAGTTGAAGCTGATCAGGTGTCCCTCTCAGGTCCAGGACCAATACAGTAAGCTTCACATAAGAGAAGACCACCAGTCTGCCTAAAGACCAGTGAACTAGCCCAGGTTGAAAATGGAACAGGTCAAAGCTCTGATACTAATCAATAGTGCCAGTGATGTGAATGGCCACTGCACTCCCAGCCTGGGCAAGAGAGAGACCCAGTTTCCCCTCCTTATTCCCTCCCCCAAAAAGGATTGCTATGATGCTGCACAAACATCACCATAATCAGGATGTCCTATCTCAACTGTCCTGCCTTTCAGCCCAGTACCATCAGGCTGGCTGTGGAAGATACTCAGTCCACCCCCTCTCTAGCATCAGAACTGCTGAGAAAACTACAAACTAATTTGGCAGAACTCAGACAGTTTAGACTATACACAAAAAAAATAAATTTCATATGATTGCAACCTAAATATGAAATGTGAGTTCATAAAAATGAAATAAATGAAAATAAAAAGACATACCTTCTACAACTATATCTAAGGGACAATTCCCAACCAAATAAGCGATAAGATCAGAAAAGACAAAAATCGAAATGTTCAATTACATAATATTCAAAGTCTTTTTTGGGAAGAAAAAAGAATAGCGAGAATCAGAAAAAATGGTAGAATGAGAAATAATCTTTGCATCAAATATCAGTGATCAAAGTTTTATATCTAAGATACATAGGGAATTGGTCACAAATTTATAAGAACAAGGGCCATTCCCCAATAGATAAGTTGTCAAGGGAACAATTTTCAAAAGAATAACTTAAATTTTCAATGACTGTATTTTTAAATGTTCTAAATCTTTAATAATAGAAGAAATACAAGTTAAAACAGATTTTATTTTCTACCTAGAAAATTTGTAAATATAGCCCAAAATAGACACATTATTGTAAGGGTTATGGAAAGAAAAGGTTACTAATAACTGTTGATAGTTTTTAATTGATCTGGCTAATCTAGAAAATAAATCTGAAATTATTTTAAGTGACTAAACTATATCATTAATGCACTGTATAAACATGTATGCATGTTATATATATGCATATACATTTAATACTACTCAGTGACACTTTTGTAGTAGGAAAGAACTCAAAACAAATTATATGTCCATTAACTAGAGAATGGTTCACAAATTGTGATATATAAATATAATGAAATGCAGAATAAAAAAATGAGGAATTCAGAGACACATGGAAACTTGTGTGAACTGATATAAAATAAATAGTATCAGAACAACATATTTATATCTACCATAATGTAATGAAAACAATTACAAAAGGAAGTTATACTTTGATTAATTTTGATAACCGGTCTTGAGCCCAAAACATAAACATTCTTCTTGAGTGAGGGATTACCAAGCCAGAATGTTGCCAATACTATGTGAAACAGTATTATCAATTAATTTTCTTCTTTGTTAAAGAGACTGTTCCATTTTATGGTGATAGGGAAAAAAACCTATCCAGAAATAATTTATGTACAAACAAAAGGCATCAATGAAATTCAGTTTTAAAATCAATAAAATTCAGGCATATGATAAGAGCTTTCTCCCTAACTTTTCTACTATTCCTACTCTAATCATTTATTAAATTTAAAACTAATAGAGAAGATATTCAGATCAACTATCATCCCATAGCAGGATTACTACCACACTAGAATACTTTAAATGGCTTATTAACATTATAACATCCTGAGACCTCAAATGAGATGGAGTCTTCTGCTTTACTGGGGCAAGTTCACTAAAGCCACAGGAGCAGTTATGGAAACACAACTTGAATCACAGTAAAAGAGAATGAGCAACTGTAAATATAGACAGGAAGTGAAAAACCTAGAGTCAATAACTAGGAGCTGGAGAATCAGTCATGTGCTCACAAAGCTTAAGCCAACATGGGAAAAGGACACAGGTTACCTAAATATAAAATATGACATCACTTTTTAAAATGAGAGGAAAATGGAAAAATATGCTTTTCATTGCTGTGGCTGAATGACAATTTTTATCAAACAAGACATATGAGATCATAAATGACAAAAATAGGCGATTTTAATCACATAAAACTCAAAGCCTTAAATAAAAATAAAATGTATGCAGCTAGAATCAGGAAAAAACAATACTCACTACTACTGTAGAATGTGTAGAACCAACTGCAAAAAAAAAAAAAAAAAGTGAAGACCAAGAACTAATAATCAGGAGCTGTAGAATCAGTCATGTACCCACAAAGTTATTGCTCAACAGCCTGTCCCTCTGCTCTTTGGTTGAAGTGGACCAGGCAAAATCCTCTGTTGTAACTTGGAGGGAATAACTTACCAGAAAATAAAAATTAAACACCATCCTCTTTTCTTTCTTTGTTATACATTTAATGAATCAATTATACATTATTTTCCTATTTTACTACAACATGAGTAAGCCTCAAGTCATTCTGCATATAAAGACATTCAAGAATATTATGTGATCAATTTTAAACATCTAAAATTTCCCAAGTTCTATTTAAATGCTTTTTTATATTGTTTTTTCCTCCAATTCCATTTCTAACCTTAATTCTATTTCTAAGCTCTCTTAGAAATCAGTTCTTAAGAACTTTCTAATGCTCTCTGTGACTAAAGCAGCTGGGGAAAAGCACTAAGGGGTAACTTCAGCTTTCAAGAAGAGCAATTCTATGTATGTGTAACAAATGGAAAGAAGCAAGAATAAACTCTTGTCAAAAAGAGAAAAAAAAAGTAAAGCAGCTAAAAAGCCTTTTTAAAGACTAGAAAAGACAGCCATGAAAGTTCATAGAGCTATCAAAGAAAGAGACCTGTATGACTACACTCTTTATTTTTACCACAACAGGACAAAAGCAAGAAGAAAGAAGAGAGAGAAGAATGAATAGATTCCATTTTTTTCATCATTTGGAAGCAGTTATGGATTGATACACTTTAAATGACAGATCTCATTAAAAGTAAGAAGAGTCACCTGCAGTGGCTTTTGATATCAGCTTAACCTGAAGCTCTAGAGCCATGACAATACCTCAGGAAATGCTTTTGAATTCTATATCAAAAGAAAATAAATGAATTACAAAAGAATATTCAAAGTGAGATCTATAGATAAAAGTAGAGATTAGAATACATTTTTAATATTTAAAATTAGAAATAAAGGTATATTTTAGTGGAGAGGGTTAATCCTTGCTTTTTTCCCCCTGTAAGTACTGAATAATACCTTCAAAACCTTATTTAGTAGTTCCATACTTCAGGTTTTATTTTAAAATCATAACTGGCGTGAGAAATTTTGCAGAGATAGAATCAAAGAATTTGTTAGGTGAACAAAACTGCTAAAGGTAATTCAGACATTATGACCTTGGGTAAATGGGAGAGTAGTAGTACCATTAATAGAAACAGAGGCATTAAAGGGAAAGGCCAAATAATTTTCCATTCTAGACATGTAAAATTTAAAATAATTTGATTGTGAGCTCCTTAGGGGCATTTTTTGCCTCTTCACGAGTCCCCAGAACTTAGCACAGTGTCTGGCACAAAGTAGGTACTTCATAAATGTGTATTGATTGTTTGATTGATTAAAATGTTAGTGTAATATCCAGGTAGAGATTTCCAGCAAAAGACAAAAATACAGCGCTGAAGCTCTGAGATTTAAGCCATTTGTAAAGATTTAAGAGAAACATGTACAATGGGAAAATGCACTGATTATATGTTAGAGAGCTTGAGTTTGTTTCTAGTTAAATTGTTTAATTTTTCTGGGTGTTTCTTCATATGTAAAATGGGGAGGTTGGATTAGATATCGCCTGAGCTTCCCTCTAATATAAAATCTATCATTCTTTGATCTAAGTAGAGATAATGGGAATGGATGAGATCATAAGAAAGAGATAAGAAAAGAGAGAAGGGCGTAAGTTAAAACTCCAAGGAATATTCATATTTAAAGGGTCAGAGTGGAATAAGTGCCTAGCAAAAAGAATATAAATAAAAAGATAGAGGAAAATTAAGAAAAGAACCATAAGAGAATGGTGTCACAGAAATCAACAGAAGAGGGAATATCAAAAAAGAGGGAGTGATATACAACATCAAAAAGCACTGACATTTCACTGCTACACTTCAATATATGATTTCTATCAGTAGGTTTTCTTTTTCCTTTTAACAGTCTCAGAAGGTCTTAGATCTGTAGGTGTAGAAGCCTTCTAGAGTCTCCTATATAATTGTGACTAATCCCCAGATCCTATGAGCACAACCCAGTGCTTTTTCCCTGCACATGCATCTGTGCCTGACAAATATTTTTCTCTCCTCCCAACCTCACCCCAGAGCTCCAGTCCTAGATTCCTATTTTTCCTAGAAGCATTCTTGTCCTACCTCCTTTTAGTCATTTATTCATCCAATTTACCTCTGTGAATTGATTACTGTGTACAAAGCTCTGTGCCAGGAACTGAAGAAGCTACAAAGATAAATAAGACACAGAACACGTTCTCAGAGTGCTTAAAGTTGAGTCTTCAAAGGAGCTCAGCAAAATATTTTCCATATGAAGAACGTAAGGCATGCAGAGAGAACTTGTGCAATAAGGCATGTCAGGGTCTAAATCCCATTCCTAACAGACTTGCTCACTGCCTTCTGATAAATAAAACAATGAAAGGGATGTAAACTCCTGAAGTTTCTATGGTTCCTTATGGAAGCCTCATCCACTTAATTTCTACATCAGACAGTCACAGTTCAAGCAAGAAGACAAACTCTGAAACAGCATTCTACCCACCTGTCATCTCCAGGATTTTCTCCAAAGGAGAGAATTGGCAAGCCAGAGTCAGTGATGGGCAGGTGTGGGGCAAAGGGATAGCAGGAGAGCTGAGAAAGGGAGGCTCCTGCTTCACAAGCACCGAGGCAGGTAGGTGTCTCTGCTCCGTCTCTGCTTCGGATTGTTTTCTCTGCTGAGAAAAGGCCCTTTGCCCTGAGAATGTTGCAACAACAATGGCTAACAGGGATTGATGCCCAAGATAAGAAGATAGTAAAAGAGCACCTGGTTATACAGGTTGAATTTGAATCACCTGGTCCAGATGAACTACATCCTCCAGCACTGAAAAGCCTGACAGAAATGATTGCTAAGCTATTACCAATGATATGGGGAAAAGTGGAAAATGAGAAGGATACCAAAGAAAAGCAAAGGTTGACTTGATTTGATTTTTACTTAAAAAAAAAGGAAGAAAACAGATGAAGGAATCTGCAAACTATAGGCCAGTAACTTGACTTCCTTTTTGAAGGGACATGATGGCTATATTCATGTGTATATATACATATACACACATGATAGATAGAAAAGGGATTTTGGTCCCAGAGACAAACTACAGTCAAAGTATGGAAGTTGCCAAGAGAAGATAAAATTTAGGTTTGATTATCAGGGGAAAAAATGTCCTAATAATTGGTACTGTCCAAAAGAGGAATAGGTTATGATGGGAGGCAATGGGTTCTACCTTATTAGTGAGAGGTCTTCAAATATGAGCTGGATGACCACTTGTAACATTTGTTATAATGGGGAGTCCTTTCAGGTCTGGGAGAAACTTCATGGCTTCTTTCAACTCTGGAATTCTATGACTGAGTTACACGTCCTATTTGAAGCATATTGGTTGTATCCTGAAGGACAGGCCTTCGATTCAGGGAGATGTGACTCCTAATTAACTGGGAGACTGCTTACCTGTACTGCATACAATGTACATGAAGGCAAGAGACTTTGGAGGAGGAAGAAAAGAAAAGGAGTACAGAAAATGGCATAAGAGACAAGGTACAAATCTCTGAATGACTGTAATGGGAGTCCTAGGGCCTCAGGAATATAGAGGCCAATACCCTAAAACGCTCCTTGATTCCCAGCATCTTTTTCCTCCCAGAGAGTGCTAAGAGCAGACTTCTTCAGTAAGATTCTTCTCTCCATAGATAAGCTGAAATGCAACCTTATTCCCAAGTCAGAGAGCCCACTTCTTCCTACGTATTCGTCTGAATTAATTTGTACAACCATCCCCCAAACTTATGTTTTATTGCTTGCTTGGATAAACATGTTTGCTCAGTGTTTATACTTGCCTTGTGTTTACTAAAGTGTTTGATGGGAGGCAGCTAAGGTGACCAGAAGTAATCTGTTAACCAACCCAACTTTTCAATGTGATCAAGGAGGGTTGATGCTGTTCTGAACTCCTAAAGGGGAAGGGTTCAGAAAATAGGCATTTATATAGCACTATCTCATGCCAGACACTGTGCTAAGCACTTTACAAATATTCACAAATAGCTGAGGTATGTTAGATACACGTAATTCTAGCCTGGCCTACCTCTTGGGTATTTAGGTGGATACAGAAGAAAACAAGAGCGGGTGCCTTTCTCTTGTTCCACTCAAAGGTAGAAACTGCATTTTCCCTTGGAGATATGGAATATCTAGATCCTAACTATTTATACATTTTCCTACAATGAGGACCACACCATATCCTTTAAACCATTACATATATTTTTATGGCTGCATTAAACAGCAGATTTTCTTTGATAGCAAATGTAGTAAGAGCAAAGGCTTATCATAACCACGAGGGAGGCATAGTAAAAACTTTCCAAGTAAAACTGAAAATATTAATAGATGATATTTTCTTTAGTCTAAAAGCCCTTTCCAGACACACTTGCCTCAGAAATATGGATGATAGAAATATGGAAGTAATTTTTTAAGCTTTTTATTTGCACAACATATGCATGGGTAATTTTTCAACCCTTGACCCTTGCAAAGCTTTCTGTTACAAAATTTTCCTCCCCTAGATGGCAGGAAGTCTAATACATGTTAACCATGCCAAAATACTTGACAAATCGAATGTGTATACATGTTTATACAGTTATCTTGTTGTACAAGAAAAATCGGATCTACAAGAAAAAAAAATCAGAGAAAGGAAACAATGCAAGCAAACATCGAGAGCATGAAAATGTTATGTTGTGGTCTATATTTCATATCCCTCTTTCTGGGTGTATATGGCTTTCGGAAGTAATTTCTTAGAGAAAAAAATTAAGAATAATAGCCAAGTTTAACTACCATCGAATTAAGATCATTGTCCTCAAAAGTGACTGACACTGTACCCATCCAAGGGCAGCATTCTCTTTTATATTCTAGGTTAAGATATTGATCACAAAGAGAAAACCATTTTCTTTTTTTATTTATTTTTTTATTAATACTTTTTATTTGCAAAACATATGTATGGGTAATTCCTCAACATTAACCCTTACAAAGCTTTCCCTTACAAATTTTTCCCCCCTTCTCCCCACCCCTCCCCTAGATGGCAGGATATCCACTACATGATAATTATGTTAGAATACTTAAGAAATCGAATATATGTATAGTTATTGCATCATTTTTTGTGCAGGAGAAATCATATCTACAAGAAAGAATAATCTGATAAAGGAAATACAATGCAAGCAAACCTCAATAGAGAACATGAAAATGTTATGTTGTGGTCCACATTTCACATCCCTCTCTCTGGGTGTATATGGCTCTCTTCACCGAACAATTGGAACTGGTTTGAAGCATTTCATTGTTGAAGAGAGTCATGTCCATTAGAACTGATCCTCATATAGTATTGTTGTTGCTGTGAATAATGATCCCTTGGTTCTGCTCACTTCACTGAGCATTAGTTCATGCAAGTCTCTCCAGGCCTCTCTGAAATCGTCCTGCTGGTCGTTTCTTACAGAGCAATAACATTCCATAACATTCATATACCATAATTTATTCAGCCACTCTCCAATTGATGGGCATCTATTCAATTTCCAGTTTCTAGCCACTACAAAAAGGGCTACCACAAACATTCTTGCACATGTGGGGCCCTTTCCTTCCTTTATGATTTCTTTGGGATATAAGCCCAATAGAAACACTGCTGGGTCAAAGGGTATGCACAGTTTGATAACTTTTTGAGCATAGCTCCAAATTGCTCTCCAGAATGGTTGAATCCGTTCACAGCTCCACCAACAATGGAGAAAACCATTTTCAATCCTTGAATGGAGTGGACCAAGAAAGAACTGAGTAGTGATTATTGTTCTGGAATGTAACCCCAAATTATACTTTAACACATTATTTTTTCCTTGTTTAAGATAAATGTTTCCTCAAATTGTCTCAGGATAAAGATATATATATGTGGAAACCATAAAGGTCTGGACATGTCTCGCTCTAAACTAGAAGTGACTTCAAGACAAAACAGTGTTAAAATATCTGTAATGATTTCTGGCAGACTTGTGCAAAAAATGTGAAGCACACTATTAATATTTTTTCTCCAACACAAGTATGCTCTGGGCTCTCTCTGATTAAGATTTGCCTTATCTACTCCTGTAGAATCTAAGACATCCTAAAGGATTGATGTTCTCTCTTCTAATCCTATCGTTCCACCCTCCACCATGTAATCCCTACTATCAGGAGCCAGTGATTACTGCATGATTTCCATTTAACCACTGAGCTTGTACAAAGAGAGAGTTACTTTGAAATAGCAAAAATGGATTATTTCCTCCCAATATCTAGAAGCACACTCTCCTAGATCCCACTTTGGACCCTGGGAGGCGTAGGCTTATTCTTAGCTCAGTTCCTTCTTATCCCATTCCATATGCCAAACAAAATCTATGCCCAGAGTTGGATAAGTCTATGTCTCAGTTACCTGGGGCTAGATAATAAAGGTCACTTTTTGCTCAAGGCATTGGATCCTAGGTTGTTTGCACACAACTCTCCCCCTTCACCTATAAATACCAAGACATACAAAGAACCCATGTTGTATCCAAAGAGTCAGATGGCAACCCTGGGTGGGAGGACCCAAGGTCTCTTTCCTTGTAGATTTATCTCTCAGTGGAAGATGCCAGCAACAGAGTACCAAAGGTCCATTAAGAATTCAATTGAAGAGAAAATGAATAAAGTCACAGGACTAAGGCTGGCTCTGGCCTTTCAGAAGATGCCCTCAAGTCCAGTTAAACATCGAGTCAAAAAAAATCTCCTCCTAGCCACGTGGTTAGCAGTTTGGCACCAGTCACAGAATCTCTAGGCATTTGTCACCATCTCCAAGGCACTTCCATAGCACCTCATCAAGACTCTCCCAGGGACTCTCCTTAGCCTCTCCATTAGCCTCTCCACATAGGGAGAGAGGACCCAAAGTGCTTTTCTCTCTCCCCTGGACACCTATAGAACTAATAACCTCACCTGAACAACCTGACTAAATAAGGGTAGGGACCTTAGAAGTCATCTCTCCAGGCTACAGCACTGTTTTGTTAACTCCTGTTCCCATATCACGCATCTCAAATCTTATCTCCTCGGCTAAACTTGTAGCTCCTTGTGGGAAGAAATCTTCCCCTTCAGATATCACAGAGCAATCTGTCCTGTCACTTTCCAATGCATTTATGAAACATTTCCATTATAGCTACCTGGGCGAGGGTCTTAGTCCCCTCTTAGCCTGTGAGCTCTACAAAAAGCCTGTTGACTGTGTGGATCACCTGAGCCTAAGCCAGTGTCCTGCACACTTTTATTTATACTCTTTATTTTATTATGTTAGTTACTTGTCATCTTTTATTTCTATTGTATTCCCTTCAAAAATGGTGTGGTAGTGGACCTGTAGGCGAGAGAGTCTTCATCTGAACTCTGCCGTGACACTTACTAGCTATATGACCAAGGAAAAGGCTCTATTTATGACCCTGGAGAGTGGTGATAATGAGATAGTATTTGTAAGGCACTCAGCATGGAGCCTGGCACATAGGAGGTGCTATGTAAATGCTTATTCCTCTCCTCAGCACTTGTTACCATTGTGTGACCCTGAGCAAACAGCTTTGATTATCCATTGCGGCAGGAAGGAAGGAAGCTAGGTGGTTCAGTGGATAGAGCACTGGGGCTGATCAGAAAGACCTGAATTCAAATCCCACCTTAGGCACATTATCTGTATGACTCTGGGCGAGTCACGTAACCTCAATTTGCCTCAGTTTCCTAATCTGTAAAATGTGCTAAAGAAAGAAATCGAAAACTATTTCAGTATTGCTGCCAAGAAAATAGCAAATGAGGTCATGAAGAATTGGACACAAATAAATAACTACAAAATGTCAAGTGCTGTTCTAACTGCTCAAAATACAAATGTTTAAAATGAAAAACCCCTATTTATAAGGAATTTCTTTATTGTCTAAGGTTATAAAATGAGGAGGGATTGAACTAGTAAACCTCTAAAGTCCCTTTCAGCTATAATCTGTGATCCCATAACTTTAAAAGAATTATTGGGAGGACTACATAAATGTTAGCTAGAATTATTAGCTCAATGTTTAATATACAATAGGCAAATCATAAATGTATTTTGTTAATGCAATGAAAAGTCAAGGATGACAGATGTTACAAACTTGGATTACTAGGTAGTGGTACCTCCACAGTAATAAAGAAGTCCAAAAATAGAAAAGCTTGAGGAAGTGGGGGAAATTAATTTGTTCTGCTTTGGACCTACTGAATTTGAGATGCTTAATAGCACATCCAGTTTGAAATATCCCACAGGCAGTGGTAATGGAGGACTAGAGTTAGGAAGAGAAATTTGGGGTGGAGATAGGTGGATATATATACATATATGTGCATATTCATGTTGGTAAATCATCTGCATATTCATCATAATTGAATCAACAGTAAATGATGTTTTCAATCCAGAGAAATAGAAGAGAGAGAAATGAGAAGAGGACCCAGGATGGAGCCTTGTCAATCAATAACTGGGCAATCACACTGCAAAAGAATTCTAATTATTTTCTGTACCCTCAGCCACACCAAAATCCCCAGAAAAGTTGCACAACACCACTTCAAATAACCTCTACAGAGAAATCTGAGTCAGACTAGAATTTCTCCGAAAGACTCTGTTTCTCTTAACTCCATGTGGAAAATCAAGAATGAACAAGAAAGGAAAAAAATATTCAGCATTCCTGCCTTGCCAGGGGCAATTTTTCTCTGCTGCTCCAACTGGACTTCAGACTTTGTGCATTTTTTTGCCTCAATGATAGTATTTGGCAACAGTTTTCAATAATAATAATAATAATAAAGAGAAAAGGCCAGACTGCTTTCGTGCTACCCTTGTGAACCTCCCCTGGGAAATGCTGTTCTTTGCTCAGCAATTCCTGCTCAGCCCTGAGTGCCAACACAAGGAAAACAGCTGGACTCACTTCCTGAACTCCATTCAGGCCCCACATTCTCCTAACAAATCTTGAAAGAGGAAAGCTGGAGGAGGAGTATCTAAACAGAATAGAGGCTAAAATAACAATCCCTCAGAGTTCTAAAAGAGATGGAGGAGCCTCTAAAAGAGAGATGTATTTATTGCTTAGAACTTTATAATTATAATAAAAGCCTCCGTGATAAAAGTTTTAAAGTTTAAAATGACTACATTGTAAATCATGTGACTGCACCAAGCCTCTCAGTTTCATTGATCTGTAAACCCTAATGAGGTAGATAAAACTTTCTGCCTTAATTATCCAGATGAGCATGAGGGTGAATTGTTCAGAAGGCAACAAGTAATTCACAGGTATTTATTTTTTCAACAAGGCATCACTCTAATTTTTTAAGGTGAAGGGCTTTCTTTCCATTTCTACTTTTATAGTAAAGATTCCTCATGAAATATATTTTTATTAAATCTGAAATATCAGTAATCTGCCTAGGCAGGCTTTGGAAAGGACCCCAAAGCTCAAGCAATTCATGGGAGGTCTGCAAAATCCAATAATTAGATTTAAGCAGAGGAATATGTTTATCTTTCAAAATCATAACCAGTTAATACACTCACTTCACTATGCCTCCAAAAAGAGGATCCTCTTTCAGAACAGCTAAACAGTACTTCCTCTTTCTCCTATTTGACCTGATACATCTGTCTGATGTTAAAGGGACCATTCATTTAATCACTATCATATAACATAAGTGACAAATTGGAGGAGCGGAACTATTCATTCACAAACACAAAAGCCCCTGGCCTCCTGTAGAGCAGAGGAGGTTACTCTAGGAAGGAAGGAAGGAAGGAAGGAAGGAAGGAAGGAAGGAAGGAAGG
>JAJPUD010000091.1:136956-147010 GCA_023553655.1 Myrmecobius fasciatus
GAAGGAAGGAAGGAAGGAAGGAAGGAAGGAAGGAAGGAAGGAAGGAAATACATTGTATTAATCTGAATACAGACTGTCTTCAAATTAAAACCTTTTTGAAAGGAAGTCTCTCTTATGCATGTATACGCAGGCACTCAGCACTAAAAAGTTAAGCAAGACATAGCCAGAAGAGGATTTTGAACCCAGGTCTCCTGCTTTCTATTCACCAAGCTTATCATTCTCTTTCCACAATGTTTCATCTTCACTGAGCATAAAAAGTTAGTCTGACATCAGATGGCCTGAGTTTGATTCCTGCTGCACATATTTATGGGGTGACCTTCCTCACCTGTAAAATAAGGATCTACTACTAACTACTTTACCACATTTGGGAATTAAAATGTTTTGCAAAGTTTAAGGCACTCTATGAATATGTGTCGTTTTTATTCATCACATACCATTCCATATGAAAGGTCAAGGTTTTTCAGCTCACTGCCTTGATTAAACTGCCTACTCCATGCCTGTCTCTCCAAATCCTTACTGTGCCTTTGCTTTTACTGTTCCCATATTCCTGGAATGTCCCCCTACCCTTCTCCCACCCTAAACCTTTGAGACTGGTTCAAATTCTGTATGTTCCCCAAGACCCTTTCTCCCACTCCCTTCAGTATGGAATTTACCCCCTCAGACCTCACATAATACTCTATTTTTTTATCCTTTTCTAAGGCACTAATCAGATAATTTTTTACATCATAGCTATCTGTGTTTCTTATAACTGTATATTACTCATCTAGTAAATAATAAGTTCCTTGAGGACAAGGGATATATCTAATCTAAACTCCCCACCTCCAGCATTTACAACAAAAGCTACTGACTGCAAAGACTTTACAATCAATAAACATTTATAAGCACCTACTATGCATCAAATACTATGTTAAACCCTGGAGAAACAAAGAAAAAGACAGTCCCATCTCCCCAAGAGCTCAAATAGCAAAGACCACAAGCCAACAGCTATATAAAGGATATACTGAAAATAATCTACCGAGAAGACAGGCTTTCTGTTAGAGGGAATCAGGAAAGGCTTCCTGTAGAAAGTGGGATTTTAGTTGGGATTTGAAGGATGCAAGAAAGCCAGAAAGTGGGGGTAGGAAGGGAGCATATTTTAGATACAAGGAATGGCCCACTAAAGTGCCTCCAGTGGGGAGATGGAGTGTCGTTTGAGAAACCCCTTACACAAAAAAAAAGCTCTCATTTGTCACATTTGTTGGTTTCTCCTAGGACACTTTCCTTTCCTATGTGAAAACTACTGAAACATCAAAACTGTGATGATAATATTTATCAAAAGGACAATTTGTCTGGTCAACTCAGCTCCCAAAGTGCTGTAAATGGGGCAACCAGCCCAGAACCTAAGGTGTACAAATACTCTACTCAGATGCAGAGAGTTCACCTGCCCCTGCTTTTATTTCCCATGAACCCAACATGGAATAAGCTCTTAGACTCTGGACAAGGCTGCCCCTTTTTCTCACTCTAGACCACTAAGTCCAGACTGCTTTTGTAGGAGGGAGGTTAGAGGTGGCTCAAGTTGGGAGAGTATACCTTTAGGTTTGAGATTGGAACAAAATACACATAGTCCATCTAACAGTTAACAAAATAGGGTTTATTTAGCCACAGAAACAGAAGAACATTCAGGGCAGGGAAGGAATGTTCACTGAGAATATCACATTGATTCAATTGAACACAGATTGCACCTTGCCAGTGTTGGTGGTATTGCAGGTCTGTAGAGAGAAACCTGAAGAAGGAGATCCTATTCTCCATGTCCTGGCTGTTTTCATACTCAGACAACTTGAAAGCTATGTTTATGGCCGGTACCACTTAAATATCAATGTAAGTTTCATTAATAATAGTACTATCCAAGAAGAAGGCACTTCTGAATTAAAAAAAAAATTTGTAGATGAAGAAACAAATACAGAGAAGTCAAGTTACTTGCTCAGGGTCACCAACCAAGTTAGTATCTGATGCTAGATTTGAATTCAGGTTTCTAACTCAAAGCCCAGTTACC
This sequence comes from Myrmecobius fasciatus, assembly GCA_023553655.1. NCBI lineage: Eukaryota > Metazoa > Chordata > Mammalia > Dasyuromorphia > Myrmecobiidae > Myrmecobius > Myrmecobius fasciatus. The sequence goes on from JAJPUD010000091.1 coordinate 138,989, forward strand.
TAATCGTCTCAAGATAAAACTAGCCTTTCTGCCTTATGGGGAGACCTTAGAATATTTGTCCAACTACACTTTTCCTGGCTCACATTAATTCCATAGTAGGAAAATAATAATAATAATATTTACATGCACTATGTTCAGACACTGGGCTAAGTACTTTATAATTATTATCTCATTCAATCCTCATAACAACTCTGGGAAGTATATGCAACTATTATTCCCATTTGACTGATGAGAAAACTGCGGCTAACAAGGGTTAAGTAAGTTGCCTGGGGACACATAGCTCACAAGTATCCCACTCCACATGTATTTAATTGATTCCTCTCTACTTTCTATTTTCCCATGCAATAACTGTTCTACATTGAGTCACAGACATATTCAACCTAATCCCTCTCCCATACCAAACCATGATCATTAGTTTCAAGAGGCCATCCTCATGGTCTTTTATAATCCACAATGTAATTACTATTTGAGGACAGCTATGAGCATGCTGTCTTCTCTGAGGGAAATCTGCCATTCCCTCATAATTTCCAGACTTACCAACAGTAAGTATTTAAGAAATGTATGATTAATTTGTTAATTAACATATTCAGGAAATAATCTTTTCCACAGTTAATAGTTATAGAATGGTTCCACTGACATCTTAATTTTTCTGCCTAGTATGAAGGCATCTTTCCAATAAAAACCAATCAGAGTTCTGCCTTTGGAAGTTATTCTTGAAGGGCTTATTATTTGTACTTTCAACATAATTAAATTACCATTTAATGTATTCAAAAAATGTGTCTACCCAGGTGCCATCTCAGCACTCCAAAAACTTATTTCTATCTGGGACACCCAAGTAGGTATAAATATAGCCTTAATGCCCTCAACAATCTTTTTAATATTTTTTACAGGATCACCAATTTTAGGTGATAAATTTATTTAAGAATTTTAAAAGAACAAAATAATTTTTTAAAACAGATGAAAACTCCAAATCCATTTTGTGAGTAGGTCAGTAGGCAACCAGCACCACCTGTTGTCAAGGTTTTACAGTTTCTGGGTGTCAGGAGCATCTGAGCACATGGAAAGGGAAATGAATTTTTAAAAAAATTTTTTAGGATGAAAACTCCAATGTCCCCAGCACATCTTTTCATAATAACTCAGTTTTTGTAGGAAAATGTACTCAGAACCCTCTTGACTACTATTCTTAGTGAAAATGTAACCAACAAATCACAGAAATACAAATACACATAAAAATCTCCTCACAGACACTTATAACTATTTTGCCCACCTACATGCACAGGTCTCACCTAATTCCTATGCCTGCTCCAACCTCACACAGTAATAATAATAGGTAATCTTTTTTTAAGTGCTTTAAGATTTGCAAAATATTTTACATTTTACATAAATTCTAACAGTGGGCTAGAGAGATTTTCTCATGCTACTTACCTTGTTGGCAGAACCCAGTGAAAAAATGTAAGTTAAACATTTTGAAAGCCTTAAGTTCTCCTTATATACCAACTATTGTAATTACATTGTTTTATGCTGCAGCATTAATAGCTAGCTTTTCTCCAAAGATTCACTAACTTAATTCACTCTGGTTTCCCCCCCCACCATTAAATAGTATTGAATGCGATTAATTGGTGTTTCATTTCTTATTGCTTTTCATAACCCTAGCACGGTCAAAAGTATCCTGGGGCAGACTCTGGAGTGGGAAGAACCTGTGTTCTCCTGCCTCCATATCCTGCTCTGAATCTTTTTCTCCCTATTTGGAAGCCTGTTGAGAAGAACAGACGATTCTTTTATGAAAACTACTGAAAAATTCCCGGGTTCCATATATTTGCTGAGGTTTCATTGTAAATAAGAACTCCCCTGCCCATGATACTAAAAGAGTGATTATGAGTTATATTCAGGTTTTATGCAAGTCAGATTTGGGATGGAAGGAAGGAGGGGATGGCCTACTTGGAAAAATGTTATATATGTGATACAAATGCAGTAGAGTGAAGAGAAATTAGACTTTGTCCTAATTGCCTAATTTCTGAATAATTAGGATATTGTCATTTTTATACATTATGAGAGGTTATGTCAAACAATCAACAAGCATTTATTAAATACCTGGTCTGAACTGGAAATTGAGGATACAAATTAAAAAGTAACTGCCCTGTCCACAAGAAGCTTATATTCTAATGGAAGGGTATTCCACACAATTTGTGTTCAATTGTTTCACTTGTATTTAGCACTTTGTGACCCCTTTTGGGTTTTCTTGGCAAAAATACTACAGTAGTTTGCCATTCCTTTCTCCAGCTCATTTTACAGATGAGGAACTGGAGCAAATAGGGTTAAGTGCTTTGTGCAGGGTCCCACAGCTATTAAGTGTCTGAGGTTAATTAGAACTTGGGTTCTCCTGACCCTAGGGCTGGCATTCTACACACTGTGTCACTCAGCTGCCCAATACCACAATGGCAGATAATACATACATATACACATATATACACAAATTATTTTGTGTATATAAATATATATGTGTGTATATGTACATATACACACATATATATTTATATATACAGAATAATTACACAATTGTATGGGGTACACTAAAAAGCTAGAAAATCTGGGAAGGCCTCTTAAAGGAGGCAGATGTGGAAGCAAGGCGAAGACGTTTCATGGATGAGAAACAGCATATGTAAAGGCATAAGAGTGGGAGATGGAAGGAGGAATAGTGTAGATTGTTTGGCTTAAAAGGAGAATTCATGATGAAGAATAGTATCTAGTTAGCCTAGAAAATATGTTGTAGTCCGGTTGTGATGGGCTCCAAATGTCAAACAGAGAAGTTGGTGCTTTATTTCAAAGAAAACCACTGAAGCTTCTTAGAGAATGGATTAACATGGTCAGACTATGCGTTAGCAGCATCAGTTGGGCAGCTGTGTAGAGGATGGATCAGAGAGGGAAAGGAGCAGATGGAGAAAGACAAATTTGGATCCATCATAATAGTCCAGATGAGCAGCCATGCAGGCTGCCCGGGGTAGCTGGGGTGCAACAAATGAACACCGACATCAAAGATGCTGAATTGGTAGAATCAGTAAGATTTAGCCCCTGAAGGCAGCTAGGTGGTGCAGCAGATAGAGCACCAGCCCTGAATACAGGAGGACCTGAGTTCAAATCTGATCTCAGACACTTAACATTCCCTAGCTGTGTGACCCTGGGCAAGTCACTTAACCTCAATTGCCTTAGGAAAGAAAAAAAAAAGAGTTAGCCACTGTTTGGAATGGGGAATGAGTAGGAGTAGAGCAGTAAGGAAAGCCTGCACTGTGAATCTGAATGCTGGAAGAATAGTAGTCCCTTCAACAGAAGGACTAAAGTTAGGGGGAGAAGTAGACTTAAGGAGAAAGGTAATGAGGTTTGTTTTGTACCAATTGAGTCTGAGATGACTATTGGACATTCAGGTCAAAATATCTAGTAAAAATTGGAAATGTGAGTCTGCAGCTCAAGAAGCAGATGAGAGCTGGATAGGTAGATAAAAGAATTGACTGCTGATCATTGAACCCCAGAGATCACCAAGAAAAAGTGCAGAAAGACAAAAGGGGAGTCCCTGGGATGGCATCAGAGTTAGAAAGACAACAGCACTCAGTGGTCGGTCTGAAGAGGGAAGAAAGGCAGCAAGTGTGGGTGGGCAGACTTCAGATCTTCAGTTATTATGGTTAGAATGTATGATGCAAGGAAAGGAAATTAATGGGATAAAAAGGTAAGGGGATGAAAAAGTGTTAAAATGTCTTAAATACCAGGCTCAATTGGGATCTGAGATTCAAAGAATCCTAGAGCTGGGAAGTAGGTTAAAACTCATCTTATTTTACGTGAAGATAATGAAACTCAGAAATATTGTAGTCATCCATTTTTTGATGTTACTGCATCATTTAACTTTGTTGATCATCACTGATTTAACCATTCTGGAGAGCAATTTGAAACTATGTTCAAAGGGCTATAAAAATGTGCAGAACCTTTGATTCAGCAAGACAATTGCTAGTTCTATATCCTAAAGGCATAAAAAGGTGGGGGTAGAGAAGGACCTATTTGCACAAAAATATTTATAGAATCTCTTTTTGTGGTGGCTAAGAATTAGAAATCAATAGGATGCCCATCAATTTGGGAATAGCTAAACAAATTGTGATAGATGATTGTGATGGAATATTATTGTGCTATAAGAAATGAACAGGATAACTTTAGAAAAACATGGGAAGATTTACATGAAGTAATATATAATGAAGTGAACAACACCAGGAGAACATTATGCACACCAACTATACTGTGTAATGAAGAACTATAAATGACTTAGCTATTGTCAGCAATACAATGATCCAAGACAATCCCAAAAGATTAATGATGATGCATACTATCCACCTCCAGAGAAAGAACTAATATTGTCTGAGTATAGACTGAAACATGCTATTTTTCACTTCCTTTCTTTGCTTTTTTCTTTCATCCTTTTTTATTCTAATTTTCTTGGATAAAATGATTAATATGGAAATGTTTTATATGATTGCACATGTATAAATTATATTAGTTTGCTTACTATCTCAGACAGAAGGAAAGGAGAGAGAGGGGGATAAATTTTGGAACTCAAAATCTTTAAAAAGTTAAAATTGTTTTAACATGTGATTGGGGGAAAATAAAATATTATACAATAAAAAAAACTATTGTTGAAGCAAGATTATATGATGATCAATTCTGATGGACGCGGCTCTGTTCAACAATGAGGTGATTTAGGCCAGTGCCAATGGGCTTGTAATGAAGAGAGCCATCTGCAATCTGAGAGAGGACTGTGAGAACTAAATGTGGATCATAACATAGTATTTTCACTCTTTTTGTTGTTTGCTTGCTTGCATTTTGTTTTCTTTCTCATTTTTTCCCTTTTTGATCTGATTTTTGTTGTGCAGCATGTATTTGTGGAAATTTATAAAGAAGAACTGCACATATTTAATATATATTGGATTATTTGCTGTCTAGGGAAGGGGATGAGGAGAAAGAAGAGAAAAAATTTGGAACACAAAGTTTTCAAAGGATGAATATTGAACATTCATATGTTTTGAAAATAAAGTTTAAATTTAAAAAATAAATAAAATTATTATAGACAAAATTAAAAAAAAAAACTATCATTGATCACCTTTTCCTCCTCAATACTCTTTTCCCCCAGGGTTTTTAATGGTACTGTTCTTTCCTAATTCTCTTCCTATGTGTCTGATTACTCCTTCTCAGTCTCCTTTGTTAATTCTTCATCCATTGTCATTTACATTAACAGCTGCCATTCCCTCCATCACAGAACTTCTTTTCTTTTCTATTCTTTTCTATTATTTCACTTAATTATCTCATCAGTTGCCATGGATTTGATTATTATCTAAGCAGATGATTCCCAGACCTACTTCCCTAGTCTTTCTTCTGAACTCCAATCCAGCTTTTTTGAACTTCTTGAATTGGATGTCTCATGGACATCTCAAACTCAAAATATCCAAGATAGAGTGTCTTATCATTTCACCAAACTCTCCCTTCTTCCAAATTTTCCTGTTATTATTGAGGGTACCACCATCTGCTCTATCACTCAGGCTCACAAATCATCTTTATCTCATCACTCTTACTTTCCCCATATATCCACTTGTTACTAAATCTTGTCATTTTCCTTCACAATATTTCTCATATACATCCCTCTTTCTCCAGTTACATATCCATTACCTCAGTTCAAGTTTTTAATCACTTCTCACTCTTATAATTCTGATAGCCTTCTAATTGGCTTTTCTCCCTCAAGTCTCTCTCCATACCAATCCAATCTCCTCTCAGTCACAACAGGGCTGGCCTGACCATGTTACCTCCTACCCTCACACAATAAATTCCAGAGATTCCCTGTTATCTCCAAGATCAAATACAAAATCCTCTGCTTGGCTTTTAAAGGTCTTTAGAGCCTGGCTTCTTCCAACCTTTTCAGTTTTCTTATACTTTAATAGCCGCTAGATGATTCAGTGGATAGAGTACTGGACCAAAATATACCTAAATTCAAATCTAACCTCAGATACGAGCTATATGACTGCCCTAGTTTCCTCACCTGTAAAATAGGGATAATAATAGTACCTCCTTCCTAGTTTTCTGAAGATCAAATGAGAAAATATTTGTAAAGCATTGTAGATGCTTAATAGGTGCTTGTTTCCTTCCTTCTATCCATACCACCTTAAAATTCAGCTATCCTTGCTGATCCTCAAACCTGACATTCCATCTCCATCCTCCATGCCTTTGTATTAGATGTTCCCCTTCCCCTTCACGTTTCCCTGGCTTTCTTCAAGCTAAATTCAAACCACACTTTACAAGAAAACCTTAGACCTTTGCTGATTCTCTTCTCTTTTCCCCACAACCCCTGCCTTTTCCTTATTGGATTACCTCCAATTTATATATAAATCTTTGTTTGAATGTTATCTCCCCCATTGGGACCTGAGTTCCTTGAGGGCAGGAACTAATTTTTTTTTTGCCTTTTTTTGTATCACCCAGAGCTTAGCATAGTACCTATATAATTGTAAACTCACTAAAATGAACACATTAAACTCTAAACCAGCTCATTTTCCTCTTCATTTGCTGTGTCTTTCCACTTAGCAAGGATGTCAAAGAGACAACATAGTATAGTGGATATCATCTTGCACTTGGAGTCAGGAAGACTTGAGTTCAAATCTTGTCACCTACACTTACTAAGTATGTGATCCTTGGGCCTCAGGTTTTCATCAGTAAAATGGGTTTAAAAATACCTGTGGTATCCACTTTTTGAAGCTTTAAGGCAAGAAAGGATAAATTGCATTTGCTATGTCAAACCACAGATACCACCTCAACCACTACCTCCCTTCAGCCACTAAAAGAGACAGTTCAGGATCCTGAGCCCAAGAGCTTGATGGAGAGTAGCATCTCCCAGATCATTGGAGCATATTCTTCTAGCCCAGTCCCTGAATCCCTCATCTGCAGTAACTCAACTTCGACCTCCAGGGCATACTAATCACCCTAGCTGACTAGGAGATAATGACCCTCAGAGCTGGATAGAGAGAACTCCAGGAGATGGCCCCTGAGCCAAAGAATGTGTCCTGGCAACTGGATCTACAGAGGTGAAGCCACAGCCACTGGAAGGACAGGAAATGAATCTTCTCACTACAAAAGTCCATCAAAATATCAAACAGGTATGATATTATCAATGGAAATGACATTTAAAAAGGTGCATTAATATCTGCTTTGCTGTCATGCCCTAAGGACCATGGGACCATTCTATCTGACTGAAAACTGTCTTCATGTGTCCCAGTTCCTCTATTAAAATGTGAGCTTCTTGAAAGAAAAGACTGTCTTTCCTTTCTATTTGTATCTCTAGAGCTTACTATAGTGTTTTGTATACAGCAGGCATTTAATAAATGCTTTTTAAATTCATTCATTCCCACCTACCACACAGGGCTATTGTGAGTATTTTATGGGATAGGTTAAGGGCTTTACAAACTTTAAAACATTAGATATATGTCAGCTATTTTATTAGATGGCTCAAGTGATCAATATGGCTACTGTTTTATATTTGTTTTTTTTTCTGTCTTTTTTTTTTATTTTAAGCTTTTTATTTGTATAACATATGTATGGGTAGTTCCCCAACCTTGATCTTTACAAAGCTTTCCAATACAAATTTTACCCCCAGTCCCCTCCCCTCCCCCAGATGGCAGGAAGTCCACTACATGTTAATAATGTTGAAATGCTTGAGAAGTTATGCAAGAAAAATCCTATCTACAAGAAAAAAAAAGAATCAGAGAAAGGCAACACAATGCAAGCAAATGTCAATAGAGATCATGAAAATGTTACGTTGTGGTCCATATTTCATGTCCCTCTTTCTGGGTGTATATGGTTTTCTTCAGTGAACAACTGGAGCTGGTTTGAGACAATTCTTTATTGCAGAGAGCCATGTCCATCAGAATTGATCATCATGTAATACTGTTGTTGCTGTGCATGATGATCTCCTGGTTCTGCTCGTTTCACTCAGCAACAGTTCATGCA
>JAJPUD010000091.1:152010-171325 GCA_023553655.1 Myrmecobius fasciatus
TATATTACGTTCCTCTAACTTGCTTACAAAGTCCCTCTTTATATCTAGATCATGAACCCATTTAGATCTTATCTTGGTATGTGGTGTTAGGTATGGGTCAAGCCCTAATTTCTTCCACACTAGTTTCCAATTTTCCCAGCAGTTTTTGCCAAATAGAGAGTATTTATCCCAAAAGCTGTGGTCTTTGGGTTTATCGAACACTAGATTGTTAAGGTTAATGCCTAGGTTGTCCTGATAACCTATCCTGTGCCACTGATCCACTGCTTTATTTCTTATCCAGTACCAAATGGTTTTGATGACCGCTGCTTTATAGTATAGTTTTAGATCTGGTAGAGCAAGGCCACCTTCATCTGCCTTTTTTTTCATTAATCCCCTTGAAATCCTTGACCTTTTGTTCTTCCAAATGAACTTTGCTACTATTTTTTCTAGATCTGTAAAATAATTTCTTGGGAGTTTGATTGGTATGGCACTAAATAAGTAGATTAGTTTGGGTAGTATTGTCATTTTTATTATGTTCGCTCTGCCTACCCATGAGCACTAAATGTTTTTCCAATTGATTAGGTCTGATTTTATTTGTGTGGAAAGTGTTTTGTAGTTTAGTTCGTATAGTTTCTGACTTTTCCTTGGCAGATAGATTCCCAAATATTTTACCCTATCATCTGCTATTTGGAATGGAATTTCTTTTTGTATCTCCTGCTGCTGAACTTTGTTGGTAATATATAAAAATGCTGATGATTTATGTGGATTAATTTTGGATCCTGCAACTTTGCCAAAGTTGTGAATTGTTTCTAGTAGTTTTTTAGTTGAATCTCTAGGGTTCTCTAAGTATACCATCATGTCATCTGCAAAGAGTGATAATTTGGTTTCTTCATTACCTACTCTGATTCCTTTTATCTCTTTTTCTTCTCTTATTGCTAAAGCTAACATTTCTAATACAATATTAAATAGTAATGGTGACAGTGGGCAGCCTTGTTTCACTCCTGATCTTATTGGGAATGGTTTTAGTTTGTCTCCATTACATATGATGCTTGCTGATGGTTTTAAATAGATGCTGCTGATCATTTTAAGGAAAAGCCCATTTATTCCTATACTCTCTAGTGTTTTTAATAGGAAAGGGTGTTGGATTTTGTCAAAGGCTTTTTCTGCATCTATTGAGATAATCATATGGTTTTTGTTAATTTGGTTATTAATATAATTAATTATGCTGATAGTTTTCCTAATATTGAACCAGCCCTGCATCCCTGGTATAAATCCTACTTGGTCATAGTGTACTATCCTGGGGATGACTTTCTGTAATCTCATTGCTAAAATCTTATTTAAAATTTTTGCATCAATATTCATTAGGGAAATTGGTCTATAGTTTTCTTTCTCTGTTTTTACCCTACCTGGTTTAGCTATCAGCACCATATCGGTCTCATAGAAGGATTCTGGCAGTATACCTTCTGTCCCCAATTTCTCAAATAGTTTGTGTAGTATTGGAATTAATTGTTCTTTGAATGTTTGGTAGAATTCACATGTAAATCCATCTGGCCCTGGAGATTTTTTCTTAGGGAGTTGGTTAATGGCTTGTTCTATTTCTTTTTCTAATATGGGACTATTTAAATAATTTATATCCTCTTCTGTTAACCTCGGCAATCTATATTTTTGTAGATATTCCTCCATTTCATTCAGATTTTCAAACTTACTGGCATAAAGTTGGGCAAAGTAACTTCTAATTATTGCTTTAATTTCCTCTTCATTGGAGGAAAGTTCTCCCTTATCATTCTTGAGTCTAACAATTTGATTTTCCTCTTTCCTTTTTCTTATCAAATTAACTAAAGGCTTATCTATTTTGTTAGTTTTTTCATAGAACCAACTCTTAGTTTTATTTATTAACTCAATAGTTTTCTTATTTTCGATTTTATTAATTTCTCCTTTTACTTTTAGAATTTCCAATTTGGTATTTAATTGAGGGTTTTTAATTTGTTCTTTTTCTAGTTTTTTTAATAATAAGCCCAATTCATTGATCTTTTCTTTCTCTATTTTATGCAAGTAAGCATCTAGAGATATAAAATTGCCCCTTAAAACCGCTTTGGCCGTATCCCACAAATTTTGGTATGTTGTTTCCTTATTGTCATTCTCCTGGATGAAATTATTGATTGTGTCTATGATTTGCTCTTTCACCCATTCATTCTTCAGGATTAGATTATTTAATTTCCAATTACCTTTTGGTTTATTTTCTCCTGGACTTATATTGCATGTGATTTTTATTGCATCATGATCTGAAAAGGATGCATTTACTATTTCTGCCTTTCTGCATTTGATTTTAAGGTTTTTATGCCCTAATACATGGTCAATTTTTGTATAGGTTCCATGGACTGCTGAGGAAAAAGTAAACTCTCTACTGTCTCCATTCAACTTTCTCCATAGATCTATCATACCTAACTTTTCTAACAATTGGTTTATCTCCCTAGTTTCTTTCTTGTTTATTTTGTAGTTTGATTTATCTAATTCTGAGAGAGCAAGGTTGAGATCCCCCACTAGTATGGTTTGGCTGTCTATTTCTTCTTGCATCTCTCTTAATTTCTCCCCTAGGAATTTGTGTGCTATTGCACTAGGTGCATATATATTTAGTATAGATATTGCTACATTATCTATGGTACCCTTTAATAAAATATAGTTTCCTTCCTTATCTCTTTTGATTAGATCTATCTTGGCTTTTACTTGATCTGAGATAAGGATTGCTACCCCTGCTTTTTTTTGTTCACCTGAAGCATAATAGGTCCTGCTCCAGCCTTTTACCTTCATCCTATATGTGTCACTATGTTTTAGATGTGTTTCTTGTAGACAACATATTGTGGGATTCTGGTTTTTAATCCAGTCTGCTATCCGCTTCTGCTTTATGGGAGAGTTCATCCCATTCACATTCACAGATAGAATAACTAATTCTTTATTTCCTGCCATCTTATTTACCCAAGGTATGTTTTCCCCTTTCCTTTCCCCTTTCTCCCTTCCCCCCACCTCAGTACTTTGCTTTTGATGACCCCTCCCCCAGACAATACTCCCCTTTCCTTTCCCCTTTCTCCCTTCCCCCCTCCTCAGTACTTTGCTTTTGATGACCCTCGCCCCCAAACAATACTCTACCCTTTAGAACCCCTCCCCCTGTTTTTACTCCTTTCCCCTGATTCTTCTATTTTCCCTTCTATTAGTTTGTCCCTTACTTTTCCTCCTTTCCCTCCCACTTCCCTCTAGCAACAGACAAGTTTCTATGTGAAATCAAATGTCTGGTATACACTTTTAGAGCCCAACCTGATGAGAGTAAGATTTACACAGTGCTTGTCTCCCTCCCCTCTTTCTCTCAATTATATTAGGTTTTCTTTGCCTCTTCAAGTGATTTTACCTTGTTTTTACCTCCTTTTTTTTTAGATCTTATTTTACCACTTTTTCCCTCTTTTCCCCAGTATGACAACATTTTCCCCTCTAGTTCTCTTTTTCATATTATCAAAGTAATATCTAGTTAATTATACCCCCAAACTTTAAGCATCCCCCTAGTAGAAATAAAGTTCTCAAGAGTCCTTTCCTTTTTACCTTTTTATGAATCTCTTGAGTTCTGTGTTTGGATGTCGAATTTCTTGTTCAGATCTGGTCTTTTCATTAGAAATAGGTGAAATTCACCTATATCATTGAATGACCCTCTTCTTCCCTGGAGGATATTGCTCATTCTAGCTGGATAGGTTATTCTTGGCTGTAATCCAAGTTCCTTTGCCCTTCGGAATATCTGGTTCCAAGCCCTTTGATCCTTCAGTGTGGAAGCTGACATATCCTGACAGATTCTAATTATTGATCCTCGGTATTTGAATTGTTTCTTTCTAGCTGCTAGCAGAATCTGTTCCTTGATGCTATAGTCCTGAAATTTAGCCACGATATTCCTTGGGGTCTTAATTTTGAGGTCTCTTTCAGGAGGTGATCGGTGAATTCTTTCAATGGTGATTTTGCCCTTTGATTCTACAATCTCAGGGCAGTTTTCTTTCAGGATTTCCTGGAAGATAGTGTTTAGATTCTTTTTTTGATCATGGCTTTCAGGAAGTCCAATAATCCTTAGATCATCTCTCCTAGATCTATTTTCTAAGTCAGTTGTTTTTCCTAGGAGATATTTCATATTTTCTTCTAATTTTTCATTTTTTTGTTTTTGTTTGACTGATTCTTCAAGTCTTAGTGAGTCATTCACTTGCATTTGTTCAATTCTTATTTTTAAAGTGTTGTTTTCTTCAGTTACCTTTTTAAGTTCCTTTTGTAACTGGCCAATTTGTTCACTGCACTCTTTTTCCACTTCACTAATTTTATTTTTTAATAAATTGGTGTCTTTTTCATATCTCTTTTGCAGAGCATCATATCCTTCTTGCAAGATACTGTATCCTTCTTGCACTGATTTTAGTTTATTTTCCCATTTATCCTCCAGCTCTCTTTTGAGGTTCTTTATGCAGTCTTCCAGAAGGGCCTTTTGAAATGGGGACCAGTGATGGTCCTTGCTGTTTTTTTCTGGATTTTTGTCTAAAGAAACCTCTGTATCTGAGGTCGTTTCTTTGCCTTGATAAAAGCTGTCTATGGTGAGAGCTCTCTTTTGCTTCTTCATCATTTTTTTTTTTAGACAGAGTGGATATCTCTTTAAGGTAGGGGAAAAAAAAACCTCTGTGGAAGAGGCTTTGCCCTGGGGCACTTCGGCGAGTTGACTTAAGGTGCTGGGCCGGTGGGGGCTAGGACTAAGTCAGAATTACTCCTTAAACAAGGCAAGTCTGCCAGAACACCTGTCCCCAATCAGGGCAGAGTGTCCCGAGTGCCTCAGATAAACTCCAGGTGTTTGGAATTTGGAGTTTGGAGTTTGGAATTTCTTCCAGGATGAGCTGAGCTGAGTCCCACCCTCACTCCCGGCCTGCACAAGGATCGTCTATTTATCTCTCTGTCCGAGTCTGACTAACCTGATATGAAGTTCTCCAGAGAGCCGTGCCCAAATATTTCTGAGTTCGTTGACTTGAAGATCAGTTCAGAGGCTTATTTTATTGTTGATTTGAGAGAAGATCGGAGGAGAGGCAGAAAGTCACCTTTTCACTCCGCCATCTTGGCTCTGCCCCTTTATATTTGTTTTAATTCCTTTAAGAAATGGTCAGCAGAATCAATCTCTTTTACATTTTTCATATTTTAAAACTGCTGTAAATGTCAGTCTCTTTTTCAAACTTTTATACTTTCTTTTAATTTGTTATTGATGTTTATCTTTTTTTCTTTATTAAAGCTTTTTATTTGCAAAACATATGTATGGGTAATTCTTCAACATTGATCCTTACAAAGCTTTCCTTTACAAATTTTTTCTCCCCTAGTCCCCACCCCTCTCCTAGATGTCAGGAAATCCACTACATGTTAATTATGTTAAAATACTTGACAAATTGAATATATGTATACATATTTCCACACTTATCTTGTTGTGCAAGAAAAAATCGTATCAACAAGAAAAAAAATCAGAGAAAGGAAGCACAATGCAAGCAAACATCAATAGAGAGCATGAAAATGTTATGTTGTGGTCCACATTTCATATCCCTCTCTCTGGGTGGATACGGCTTTCTTCACTGAACAGTTGGAACTGGTTTGAAACATTTCATTGTTGCAGAGAGCCATGTCCATCAGAACTGATCTTCATATAGTATTGTTGTTGCCGTGTATAATGATCTCCTGGTTCTGCTCATTTCACTCAGCATCAGTTCATGCAAGTCTCTTCAGGCCTCTCTGAAATTGTCCTGCTGGTCGTTTCTTACCGAACAATAATATTCCATGACATTCATATACCATAATTTATTCAGCCATTCTCCAATTGATGGGCATCTATTCAGCTTCCATTTTCTAGCCACTACAAAAAGGGCTGCTACAAACATTCTTGCACATGTGGGGCCCTTTCCTTCCTTTATGATTTCTTTGGGATATAAGCCCAATAGAAACACTGCTGGGTCAAAGAGTATGCACAGTTTGATAACTTTTTGAGCATAGCTCCAAATTGCTCTCCAGAATGGTTGGATCCATTCACAGTTCTACTAACAATGTATCAGTGTCCCAGTTTTGATGTTTAACTTTGCTCTAACCAGTTAATAATACAACAGTTCATCTGGAAATTACTTTTATATTGAGTCATTTTCTTCTCCTGTTAAGATAGCCAATTTCCTTTTCTGTGCTTGTGTTTGCTATTGGCCATATCCAGGATCTGTATTCATAAAATATTGGGATGAATATTATGAGTAGCCTTGAACCTTTGGCTTCTTTCATTTTTTCATACCAAGGTTTATTTTTCAATGTTTTTAAAAAATCTTTTCCCACACCCACCTTCTCTCAGAAGTCAACATTTGGTAAGGAAAATGGTGGCTTTGAGAAGTTTGCCAAATATGTTGTACTTTGATTCTGCATAACAATATCAGAATATAAAGTATAATTATCTTCCATCATAGGATCACATATTTAAATCTAGAAAATGACCTATATCTAGATCATTTAATTTAATACTCTCATTTTACAGATAAAGAAGCTAAAATCCACAGGAGCCGAGTGACTTGCACAAGATCATACAGGTTTTAAGTATCAGAACAAAGTCTATTGGTTTATGCTTAGAGTAAACATTGAAAGATGAAATGACCAAGATTTCCATGAAATGTTATTGCCCACAAGTGGATGATGAAGTCCCATATCACTATTCCTTTATGTGTCTCTCTAAAGAAAATCTATAAACTCCTCCTATTTAATTGAAATTTCTTTTCCCTTCATATTAACAGGAATGTCAATCTAATTATGACTAATTCTTCCAGGATCACAGAATATCCACTTACTTTTTTCCTTAAAAAAATTCTACACGTTTAGATCATCTGTAAGCCTAAAAATCTATATAACTCAAGTTTTTATATTGGCAAAAGAGAAAATCCTAAGTTTGATTTTGGTAGGTCACATTTAAGGCACTATCGAGGTAGACATTTCCACTAGATAGGTAGAAAAAAAAAAAGACTTTTCAAGTTCAATAAGGAAGACTTGAGTAATAATTATTGCTGCCATGAATATGATAGATATAAGAATGTAGAAAAAGAAAAAAGAAATAAAGATTAAGCTTTATGAAATACCTTCCATTATATTTGGCATAAGGGAAGTAACTGAAAGAAGCAGGCAAAGGAATGGTCACAAAGCCTGGAGAATAAGAGCAGTTTTGCTTAAATCAAAGAAGCAGTTTCAATGAGGAATAGGTAACAACAGTATCTAATATTGTATAGTTGAAGGAATGCAGGACTGAAAAAATGGCATTGGATTTGGGGAAAACTTGTCAGCAAGTCTTTATTAAATGCCTACTATGTACCAAATACTATGGAGACATTGGTAACTTTATAGATATCAGTTTTGGATCAGTTCTGAGTGTATGGGGGGCAAAGAATGGCAATAAGATTATAAGGGATTTCAGGTTAAGAGTTTGGGGAAATACTAGAAACAGTGAATGGAAGGAAAAAGGTAGAATGAGGAGATGGAAAAGTTAAGGAAAGATTTTAAGACACCAAAAAAACCTATCTTCAGAGTAACAACTTGATTTTTGTATGCAGCACAAAATTCCTTCACTGGTTCCTATTACATACCTGTCCTACCGTATATTAATTATGCTGCATATTAAGTAATAATTGAAGGAAGAAGGAAAAGGTCCAATAGAACTTATTCAGAAATAGGTATTTGGATGCTTGCTTCCATTTTAGGCTTCACTACTGGCTCACATTCTGCTTTGATGAAGTGAATTTCCATTAAGGTCTTCTTTTAAGCAGCAAACTGTCTGTAACATCAAATTCCTATCCACTGTGATTATCAAAGATTCTTTCTGCTATTCCATTCCAAAGTACACATAAAGAGATAAAGATGTATAACATTAAAAAGAGTGGAATGGCTATGGTCAATCATTAAATATTTAATAAAGTGTTCCAGGGAATGTGTTAAGTGCTGAGGATATAGAGGGGAGGATATGCCTCATATTGGGGAAGGCTATATTCTCCTGGACTATTCTGCTTTCTTATAATGTCTCCAGAATTCTGATTTTGGGTAGCCATGATGCTTCCTTTTTACCCCAGTTAAAATGCTATACAACTTATTTATTTATTTATTTTTTTATTAATACTTTTTATTTGTAAAACATATGTATGGGTAATTCCTAAACATTAACCCTTACAAAGCTTTCTGTTACAAATTTTTCCCCCCTACTCCCCATCCCTCCCCTAGATAGCAGGATATCCACTACATGATAATTATGTTAGAATACTTAAGAAATCGAATATATGTATAATTATTGCATCATTTTTTGTGCAGGAGAAATCATATCTACAAGAAAGAATAATCTGATAAAGGAAATACAATGCAAGCAAACCTCAATAGAGAACATGAAAATGTTATGTTGTGGTCCACATTTCACATCCCTCTCTCTGGGTGTATATGGCTCTCTTCACCGAACAATTGGAACTGGTTTGAAGCATTTCATTGTTGAAAAGAGTCATGTCCATTAGAACTGATCCTCATATAGTGTTGTTGTTGCCGTGAATAATGATCTCCTCATTCTGCTCACTTCACTGAGCATTAGTTCATGCAAGTCTCTCCAGGCCTCTCTGAAATCGTCCTGTTGGTCATTTCTTACAGAACAATAATATTCCATAACATTCATGTACCATAATTTATTCAGCCACTCTCCAATTGATGGGCATCCCTTCAGTTTCCAGTTTCTAGCCACTACAAAAAGAGCTGCCACAAACATTCTTGCACATGTGGGGCCCTTTCCTTCTCTTATGATTTCTTTGGGATATAAGCCCAATAGAAACACTGCTGGGTCAGAGGGTATGCACTGTTTGATAACTTTTTGAGCATAGCTCCAAATTGCTCTCCAGAATGGCTGGATCCGTTCACAGGTCCACCAACAATGCATCAGTGCCCCAGCCTTCCCACATCCCCTCCAACATTTATCTTTATCTTTTCCTGTCATTTTAGCCAATCTGACAGGTGTGTAGTGGTACCTCAGAGTTGTCTTAATTTGCATTTCTCTGATCAATAGTGATTTGGAGCAACTTTTCATATGATTATAAATAGTTTTAATTTCCTCATCTGAAAATTGTCTGTTCATATCCTTTGACCATTTATCAATTGGAGAATGGCTTGAATTCTTATAAATATGAGACAATTCTCTATGTATCTAAGAGATGAGACCTTTATCAGAACCCTTAAATGTAAAGATGATTTCCCAGTTTGATGCTTCCCTCCTAATCTTGTCTGCATTAGTTTTGTTTGTACAGAAACTTTTTAACTTAATATAATCAAAATGATCTATCTGGTGTTCAATTAAGAGTTCCAGATCTTCTTTGGACATAAATTTATTCCATCTCCACAGGTCTGAGAGGTAAACTATCCTATGTTCCTCTAATTTGGTTATAATATCACTCTTTTTATCTAGATCGTGAACCCATTTAGATCTTATCTTGGTGTGCGGTGTTAGGTATGGGTCCAGACTTAATTTCTTCCACACTAGTTTCCAATTTTCCCAGCAGTTTTTGCCAAATAGTGAGTACTTATCCCAAAAGCTGGGGTCCTTGGGTTTATCAAACAATAAATTGCTAACATTATTACCTAGCTTGTCCTGATATCCTATCTTATGCCACTGATCAACTGCTCTATTTCTCAGCCAGTACCAAATGGTTTTGATGACCGCTGCTTTATAATATAGTTTTAGATCTGGTACAGCAATGCTACCTTCATCTGCCTTTTTTTTTTCATTAATTCCCTTGAAATTCTTGACCTTTTGTTCTTCCAAATGAACTTTGCTACTATTTTTTCTAGGTCTGTAAAATAATTTCTTGGGAGTTTGATTGGTATGGTGGTAAATAAATAAATTAGTTTGGGTAGTATTGTCATTTTTATTATATTCACTCAGCCTACCCATGAGCACTTAATGTTTTTCCAATTGACTAGGTCTGATTTTATTTGTGTGGAAAGTGTTTTGTAGTTTAGTTCGTATAGTTTTTGACATTCTCTTGGCAAATAGATTCCCAAATATTTTATGCTGTCATCTGTTATTCTGAATGGAATTTCTTTTTCTATCTCTTGCTGCTGAGCTTTGTGGTAATATAAGAATGCTGATGATTTATGTGGATTTATTTTGAATCCTGCAACTTTACTAAAGTTGTGAATTGTTTCTAGTAGTTTTTTAGTTGAGTCTCTAGGGTTCTCTAAGTATACCATCATGTCATCTGCAAAGAGTGATAATTTGGTTTCTTCATTACCTACTCTAATTCCTTTAATCTCTTTTTCTTCTCTTATTGCCAAAGCTAACATTTCTAATACAATATTAAATAGTAATGGTGACAGTGGGCAGCCTTGTTTCACTCCTGATCTTATTGGGAATGGTTCTAGTTTGTCTCCATTACATATGATGCTTGCTGATGGTTTTAAATAGATGCTACTGATCATTTTAAGGAAAAGCCCATTTATTCCTATACTCTCTAGTGTTTTTTAATAGGAATGGGTGTTGGATTTTATCAAATGCTTTTTCTGCATCTATGGAGAAAGTCATATGGTTTTTGTTAGTTTGGTTATTGATATAATTGATTATGCTGATAGTTTTCCTGATATTGAACCAGCCCTGCATTCCTGGTATAAATCCTACTTGGTCAAGATGTATTATCCTGGAGATAACTTTCTGTAATCTTGTTGCTAAAATCTTATTTAAAATTTTTGCATCAATATTCATTAGGGAAATGGGTCTATAGTTTTCTTTCTCTGTTTTCACCCTACCTGGTTTAGCTATCAGCACCAAATCGGTCTCATAGAAGGAATTTGGTAGTATACCTTCTGTCCCTATTTTTTCAAATAGTTTGTATAGTATTGGAATTAATTGTTCTTTGAATGTTTGGTAGAATTCACATGTAAAACCATCTGGCCCTGGAGATTTTTTCTTAGGGAGTTGATTAATAGCTTATTCTATTTCTTTTTCTAAAATGGGGCTATTTAAATAATTTATTTCCTCTTCTGTTAGCCTGGGCAATCTATATTTTTGTAGATATTCCTCCATTTCATTTAGATTATCAAATTTATTGGCATAAAGTTGGGCAAAGAAACTCCTAATTATTGCTCTAATTTCCTCCTCATTGGAGGAAAGTTCTCCCTTCTCATTTTTGAGACTAATAATTTGATTTTTCTCTTTCCTTTTTCTGATCAAATTAACTAAAGGTTTATCTATTTTGTTGGTTTTTTCATAAAACCAACTCTTAGTTTTATTTATTAATTCAATAGTTTTCTTATTTTCAGTTTTATTAATCTCCCCTTTTATATTCAGAATTTCCAATTTGGTATTTAATTGAGGTTTTTTAATTTGCTCTTTTTCTAGTTTTTTTAATTGTAACCCTAATTCATTGATATTCTCTTTCTCTATTTTATGCAAATAAGCATCTAGAGATATAAAGTTACCCCTTATAACCGCTTTGGCTGTATCCCACAAATTTTGGTATGTTGTCTCATTATTGTCATTCTCCTGGGTGAAATTATTGATTGTGTCTATAATTTGCTCTTTTACCCATTCATTCTTCAGGATTAGATTATTTAATTTCCAATTAACTTTTGGTCTATTTTCTCCTGGCCTTATATTACATGTGAGTTTTATTGCATCGTGATCTGAAAAAGGATACATTTACTATTTCTGCTTTTCTGCATTTGATTTTGAGGTTTTTATGCCCTAAGACATGATCAATTTTCGTATAAGTTCCATGAGCCCCTGAGAAAAAAGTATACTCCCTTCTATCACCATTCAATTTCCTCCAGAGATCTGTCATACCTAACTTTTCTAACATTTTGTTTACCTCCCTAACTTCTTTCTTATTTATTTTGTGGTTTGATTTATCTAATTCTGAGAGAGCAAGGTTGAGATCCCCCACTAATATGGTTGTACTGTCTATTTCTCCTTGCATCTCTGTTAGTTTCTCCTCTAGGAATTTGGATGCTATACCACTTGGTGCATATATGTTTAGTATTGATACCTCTTCATTGTCTATGGTACCCTTTAGTAAAATATAGTTTCCTTCCTTATCTCTTTTAATTAGATCTATTTTTGCTTTTACTTGATCTGAGATAAGGATTGCTACCCCTGCTTATTTTTGTTCACTTGAAGCATAAAAGATTCTGCTCCAGCCCTTTACCTTCACTCTGTATGTATCTCTATGTTTTAGATGTGTTTCTTGTAAACAACATATTATAGGATTCTATACAACTTATTTATTATAATTCTTTTTCTGAATTTCCTTCATTTCGAAGACTACCTAGCTAAATTAATTAGAGTAGATATTCCATGTGCATACAATGTCTGTAGCAGTTACTGGATCTAACTTTTCCTTGTCAATCAGACTTTTGTGTCATTTTGAGAATGAAGAGAGAAATCTTAAGCTTAAATCAGACCATGCAAAACCAACCATGAAGCTACATTCAAACCACTAGCTGAAAAGATGAAAAAAACATTTCAGAATGCAACAGAGCTTGGGGTACATCAACTAGCATGTGAGGATGGTCTCACTGGGATACATAGGTAAGTGCATAAAATACTTATTGAATTGGAATGTTCTTTTGCTTGAAAATTTAAAATATTTTTTAACAGACCCTGGTCTGGATTTCTCATCAACCCTTCAGAGAACTGCCAACCATTCTTCACAGTATTTTCAAAGGCAACATTACGTGACTGGTATACATCTGCAGGGCTTTTGTGTTTGATCTGAGATTATGTTTTTACTCAGGTCAGGGGTTAAGGTTTTGACAGATGTGGCTGTGGTCTAATTGGCCCTTTTTATCTGACTTTTTTTCCCCCACACACATGCAGTATTTGATAGCCAAATTTGTGCAATGTCTCCATTCTGATACCAGCAAATGGAAAATAGCTGGAATGTGCTAGATTGAACATTCCCCAGGGTATCAGTTTCAGGTTCACAGTCTGTACAAAATCCACTTTATCATTTGCCAGAGGGGAAAGGGCTCATTTCAATTCCAGGCTGCCAAAGCATTTCAACAGCATTGCAATTTTAACATTGGCCTTGGCCTGACATATTTTTATGGTACTTTGCTGTCTCTGCTAATGTAACACTATGGATTAGCATTGATATTCCCATTTGAGCAAAAGTGGAGCTAGAGCTGAGAGACAGTAACTTGGCTATGAGACCACCCAGCATATGAGCAGCAGTCTCAGAATTGGAACTCAGAATCCGTCTCTGGTCTGGGATCACTGAACCAACCTGACTCTCTGTGGAGACCATCTGCAATAAGTTCTGTCTCTGATTGCAAATTCCCACAGTCAGTA
The DNA here is from genome assembly GCA_023553655.1 of Myrmecobius fasciatus. Lineage (NCBI taxonomy): Eukaryota > Metazoa > Chordata > Mammalia > Dasyuromorphia > Myrmecobiidae > Myrmecobius > Myrmecobius fasciatus. Next base: position 165,359 of record JAJPUD010000091.1, read on the forward strand.
TATATTTCCCTTGTATAAACAGTCTCCAGCACAATGCAGTATTCAGCAAAGCTGCTAAATATTTTTAGAGGACTGAGAGGGACTACCTTCCCCATCTTGCCCACAGTCCTTAAAAAATGCAACAGAATAGCAGGAGTGGGCTTTACATGAGCCCCGTGATACACAAACTCCTGCTCATTTGGCTTTCCTGAGAACATCCATGGTCAACTCTTCCATTTCCGCTATAGCTTCTAAAAACAACTATCCTCATTTTGACACTAACCCCCAAAAGCCTTTTTCCCAATAAATAAATAAATTTGCTAAGAAGTCACAGAAGACCAGAAACCAGCAGATTAGGTATTATTGGTACTTTTCCAGGTTCTCTTTAATCATATCTATAATTTATTTCTTACTTATAAAAGCATAGTTATCTATGGGTAATTATTTTTAAAGCTCCCTTTAAAACAACATATGGAAACCATTATAACAGGCTGAGAATGATTGTAAGCTTCTGTTCTGTAGGGGGATGGACTGAACAACTACAATTCAAAGGACCCTGCTGGCCCACTGTTTCAAATTGTCAGAATGGTACAGAAATGAATTTATTTCGTAGAATCAGCTTATTTTATTTTCTATATTATTGTACATGGGAAAGTATTTTGCATAGTAATGATCTTGGGAGGTCCCAGAAATGCCGTCCTATGCATTGGCTCCAACTCTACCACTTCACTTTAGGGCCTTCCCTTTGGTGGTTATTTATGACATATCCTGTGAATAACTTGCTTGCACATACTTGTTTGCCTATTGTCTCCCCAACTAGACTAGGAGTTCCTCAAGGGAACTTTTTCCTCTTCTGTGTTTCCAGTGCTTACTCAGCACAGTACCTGGCCCATAGAAGGGTATTAATAAATGGTTCCTGATGATGTGTTAGGCATAATCCAGACTTTTTTCTCCCCACTCACTCCTACCTTTTTCTTCTTGCAAGTCCCCTGAGAAAAGTTTCATTTCAGTTACTTAATTTATTTTCCTTTTTTGATATCTTTTTTTATACCACCTTTATTTTCTAATGCATTTCTCCTGCTAGTCTGCCCAACAACCCATCTCTTGAAACATAGAATAAAAAGAGTTCAGCAAAACCAATCAATGCATGTTCTCTGGGTGAGTACATAAGCAATATTCCATTTCCATATCCATAGTCTCTCATCTTTCAAAAGAAGGTAGAGATATACATTTTCTCCACCCTTATCTGGGCCAAGTTTCATTGTTATAATTAGTTTTCAGTTTAGTTTTTCGTTTTTTCCACTTCCTTTTTTTGCAGTCATAGAGAACAGTATTTTACTGGTTTTGTTGACTTCACTTTGCATCTTCAGTTCATATAGGGCTTCCTAGGTTTTTCTGATTTGTTCATTATTTTTTTATGGTGCAATAATAGTCTAGTACATTGTATACCAAAATTTGTTTAGCCATCCCCAACTTGATGGACATCTAACTTGTTTCTAATTCTTTGCAACAATAAAAAAGTGCTACTATGAATATTTAGGTATTTATAAAATCTTCCTATTTTTTTAACCTCCCTAAGGTCAAATGCCTAGCAATGGAACCTCTGAATCAAAGAGTAGGTATGAGTTAGTCCCCAAATAGTTTCCAGAATGGGTGGACCAATTTGCAGATCAACAGCACAAATAGTGTCAAATTGGTTACTTCTTAAGTGAAAATTATAAATTAGACAAAGTACAAAAAAATAAGATTAAAAAATATTTTTGAAGTTTTACTCCAAAAATAAGCATAATAATCAGTTCAACTTAGGAAGCTATCAACAAGCTGGCTGAAGAAAAATCTCATTAAATCAAAAAGCTTTATTGTGATCTATAACTAAAGTAGAGAGTGGGGGAAGGTGTCTCTATAATTCAATTCATTTCAATTCAACAAGCATTTATTATATGTCTATTATATGCAAAGCACTATACTAGCTACTAGTGCTGATTCTACTGGGAAAATGTATATAGATTATATATAAATATATATGTGTGTATGTATACACACTATGTACATATATATGTGTATACACACACACACACATATAAAGTAATTCCAGAACTTCTGGGTTACAGGACCAAAAAATATGGCAGATTGGTCACTTTCCCCAAGACTAATTTAACTTTCTAACTCTCCAAAAAAGCAATCATGCTCCTAAGGTAAAGCAATTACAGCTGAATAAACAGAACAAAGAACTCCAACCAGAAAAAAATCCTTTATGAATTACACTAAAAAAATGTTAATCTTTAATGTAGTAAGGCATGTTATAAGAAACTGTAGGAATAACGATGCACCAAAGAAGTTTAAACAAAATTAATCACAGAGACAAAGCATTGATTTAAAAAAGTAAGGGACTTTTTCAAAATGCACCAAAAAAACCCCACCTAATATTAAATAGAGGAAAACCCTAACCCAGCTCTCATACTGTTACATGTAAATGCACTAAATAAGCCAATAAAAAAAGAGGGTGGCAAGATGAATAAGAAAGCAAAATCATATTATTGGTCGTTTACAAGAAACATATCTAAAAAAAACAAAGACATAGAGAATCAAAATGAGAGACTGGAACAAAATTTACTGTGCATCAAATGAATCCAAAAAAGTAGAAATTACAATCATGCAATTAGACAAATCAGAATTAAAAATTCATCTATCAATAAACATACCCTAAGAAATTACATTTTGCTCCAAGTAATCATTGACAATAAATCAATATAAATATTAAACACATGTATCAAATGTCATTATCATCTAAATTCTTAAAATAAAAGATGAATCATAAAATGTCATAGATGACTGTCTCTTCTCATAATGGGATAATTGTAACAGAAAGATAAGCAAAAGGAAAAATATGGAACTTAAAAAAAACTATTGGAGAATTTAGATCTTTTGAGATTTGTGGCAGCTTCTAAGCGAGAACATTAAATATATAAATGCATTTACACATATCAATACGGATAAATAGATATTAATATGACATGATACCTTTACAAAAGTAAACCATGTACTAGGATACAGAGAAATTATAAATAAATGTAAAAAAGCAGAAATACTAGACATTCCTTATAGGCCACAAATATAATGATAACAATAATATGATAAACAAAAGTGAAAGATATATATTTAAATGAAGGTTAAATATAAAAATTCTGAATAAGCATTTTTATATAATTAAAATTATAAAGATAATAACTATATGAAAGACAAGATATCTAAATTTCTGAGATGCAACTTAAGAAACCCTCAGAAGAAAAATTATCCCCCTAACAAGATAAAAAGAAAGAGGATTAATGAACTGAATATACAATTTTTAATTAAAAAAAGATAAACCCAAAAGAAGGATAATGGAAGAAATCTTGAAAATTAAAAAAGAAGAAATAAATCAGAAGTTTAAAAAGACTATATGGAACTGAAGGCTGATTATCTGAAAAGTAACAAAACTGACAAATCTTTATCCATTATGATTAAAAGAAAAGGAAATAAAAAACAAATTAGCAAAATAAAAAAAGAGTAAGGCAGGATCACAACAGAGAAGGAATAAAAATAATTATCAGAACTTACCATAAACAGATATATGCCCACAAAATGGAGAATACTAAGAAATACAGGACTATCAACAAAAATACAAAATGTCTGAATTAACAAAGCAATTAATAAAGTTCTTAGTGCAATTTCACAAAATAATTTTAGGGATGGGGGAAGAAAGTATACTAGGATGCTTAAAAGACTTCCTATAGAAGGTGGCATTTAAGCTGAGTTCTGAAGAGAGCTAAGGGATCACAAGAGGCGAGGGTGAGAAAAGCATTCCAGGCAGGGAGGGAAATGCAATGTCATGTACCATGAACAACATAAAAAATCAGTTTTGGCTGGATGTGGCCATAGGAAGGGGAATCCTATGAAGATAAGGAAGTTGTCTAGATACCAGAGCATTAGAACTTGGACAGTGAGAGGAGAGATCTCCCAGAAGGGAAGAAAGCCCAGTCCTCTGCTCCACTCCGGTCAGCTCTGCTCTTAAGAGGGAAATACTTAAGAATCTTGTCTTCAGTTACAGTTGCCAGATTTCGCCAGTGTATACAATTGTCTCATGTGTCTTACCTGGTCCTGCTTCTGCTGTCAGAGAGTCTTTGTCAGACACTGCTGAGGATTGCACATCCCTTCCCCACCAGGACCCTCTCCCTGATCAGTTCAGATGTGTTTTGTTTCCATCAAATTTAAATCTCACTTTGGTTTAGCACACATACTCTGCTTTCTGAGACACTTGAACCTGACCGTCCACGTTCCTTCCAACTCTAAATTCATGATTCTGGGATCATTTCCCTCACTACCACCTACTAACAGTACTTATTAACTAGCTTCTTAGACGGAATAAGCCATGACAAGAGCTTTTCCAAGGTCCTAGTTAGGGATCAAATTTCCAGCATATGACCCCTCTTAGTTTATTTTAAAAGCCAGTTCCTGTGGAAGAAGTTTTTATTTGCTTTTTAAAATTACTAATGTGATTGTCAGAAGCACATGGGTTTTGCTCCATCTGAAGTAATGGATCAATTCACCTATTGATGTTATTAAAGAATCAGAAGTTTTGCTGGGGATGAGTTATGGTTTAGTGTACATGTAACTTGAATATGTAACATGCTCAAGGGACCCCTTGATCTGCTGACCTGGAGCACGGTCCATGGAACTGGACAGGCTCTGTCCACTTATATTCTCTTATTTCATCAAGTGGAATGAAGAGACTCAAGTGATCAGGAACCCTCTGTTTCACTTTCTCCCACCATTAATTAAATAGTTATTGTCTACAGCAAATCAACTGGATTACTTAGGGAACTTTGATACACATTTTCAACTCTTACCAGCTAATGACTTTGGAAGGCTCAAGCATTGTCCTTTCAAGTGCTTTGTACTGAAGAATCTTAGAAAATCTATGTGTGTAGCACAGTTCTTAGACAATTAAAAAATTAACACTCTTATGAGGGGCCTAGAGATTGTGATTATCTAAAAATATATAATTATACTAATTCAACAAACAATCTTTTGCAAAATTTTCAAAGGTTACCACCTGTCCTGATGCATGTGAAGAGTATCCCAAATATAATAATAATAATAATAATAATAATAATAAATATATTTTTAAAAGCAAAAGCAAAATGATCTCCTCTCAGGATGAATGTATGGTCCAAATGAGCTTCTAGAGCAGATAGGATTCTCCCCAAAGTTCCTGGAAATGTGGGGTCAACTGGAAGTCACTGCCTCACAATATGGTGGACCACTGATGAACTGAGCCTTTGTTTTCCACTAAGTGCAATTAAAGGATGTCTGAGAATTGAGCATTTCCACAATAGTTGCCTTAGTCTAATAGGAGTTCTCCGATCACCTCCATATTCTAGAAAAATTAAATGTATTTCAGTTCTTAGAAGAGGACAACTTTTGGCATAAAACAACTTGTTTATATAGAGTTGGGTGTATGTTGTCTCTCCCATTAGATTGTGAGCTTCACCAAATTAGGGGCTGTTTTTTGCCTTTCTTTATACCTTCAGGGCTTAGCATAGTGCCTGGCATATAATGGACATTTAATGTTTAATGATTAACTGCAGTTGTCTCATAATAACCAACTCATAACTAATGGAGAATGGCCAAAGTTTTTGACCCAGGATGCTGAAATTTAGAGAGCCTGACAGTATTTGCAGGGACTTTAGTGCCAGTTAGCAAGTATCATTAATTAAAATAGGAAACTACCAGACAGAGCATTGCCTGATCAAGCAAGTTACTCCCCAGCCTAGCCTCAATCTTCCCTACTCTCATCCCAAGTACTAGCTTTTTGATACCAGTTCTACTTTCCTTGCAAAATGAATTCAGGAGGAATTTCCTACCCCTTTTTTGTGACTTTTGTGTTACTTGCTACAAGTGCAATAAATAAATAAATAAATAAATAAATAAATAAATAAATAAATAAAT